>NNCF01135305.1:0-136028 GCA_002313205.1 Laupala kohalensis | reverse complement strand
CACCCCAAAGCACCCCCTCACAGCCCAGGAGGAGCAGGAGGAGGAAGTGCACGAATCCTTCCAATGGAATACGATCCCTTCTAGAGATAAGAGTTCTAGAAATTTTTTTTTTCTTTCTTTTTTCTTTCTAAATTGTAGTATTTGTGGAGTGCTATGGAAGCTGATCAACATGAAACAGGGACATTGCTATCTGCGTTTACCAACGATTTGACCCACGTGGTGTTAGTAGAAGTAAGAGTTAATGATACCAGCAGGATTTAAGAAGGGGGTCGCTTTTCACTAGTCACGGAAGGACATTCTCTCCCCTCCTGCCAGGATGCCTTTTGCTGATAAGCACGCGAAACACCTCAGCCACAGGAGGGGAGGAAATGTCTTGAATGAAAAATGAATTTTTACCCAGTATTTGTCTAAAATATAAATTAAAATAATTATTTTGCGCGTGGATACATTAAATGAATTTGAAAAGATGCCAGGATAACAATACTTCTCGATTCGTTCAATCGAATGGAGTGAAAGTTTCTTAGTTACGTAACTTCATCACTTCCGATCTAATGGAAGTCATTAAATGCACGAAAATAGAATTCCGACGCAAAAGTTTTCGGGATGTTCGTCTCTGCAAGTCAGCGCTTTTCTGGAGCTGTTGTTGACACTCCTCCCCATCAATTAAATTTGATTCCTCTCTTCATCCCCAGAATTTTATCAACCTTTCCCAGATATTCCCCGTTCTCTTACCCACCGAATTCCCATTGGTCGGTCAGTCAGAGTTTCTCTTATCTTGTACAAACAAAGAGATGAATAATTCATTTCCATCCCGGCGAGCGAATCCTGCTAAACTGCACGAGGGTCCTGGCTCGGCAGGTGATGGTCGCTGACATTCTCTGTTCGCCGCTACATCAGGTGACGTGACAGGAAATTATGTTGGCATGCGAGATGGACAAAGTAGATCAAGTAGGATCATGTGTTCGCTCATGTGAAGTGCAGTCTAAGGGAACAGGAAATGCTCAGACTGAATAATAGTGAAGTGAAATATGCATGATTGTTATCAGCAATCCTGTTTCGGTTTTATTTTTTATAGTTATTAATTTCTTTTAACCATTAGTTGATGTAATTTTAACGTCTTCTAAATTATATTTAAAAAAGGAAATCGACCTCTTTTTTTATTTCCTTAAAAAACAGATTTATGTTTTAAAAAACACACGTTACACATAATTTATTGTTCTGATATGAATACAACTATTAAAACACAATATGTCAAACAACTAGATTAAGTATATACTAAAAATTTGCGTACACGTCGTTTCCTCCTACAGATACGAAGGCGTCCTCAGGTGCGTGGCTGAAAACGAAACGTTACATTCTCCAAAGTTCGAAACGTAAAATAATCCCTCCATTGAAGGAGATTGTAGTACGTCAGGTAGAAGGCCTACTTCATCCCGGAAATGTAAAGAGCTGAGCTGCTTTTGCATTCATTTATAAGGGATTTATTTCCAAACATTGAGCGGAGAAGAATTTGCTTTAGCTGGTATCGCCGAATTTACTTTTGTGCATGTCAAGAGATCTTGCCATAATTACGGCATTACATCGTGAGAAATAAAATGGGAAAGTTGACCAAGAAAACAGAACTAAGATGGAGCGAAATGAAGTATCGATTAAGAACACCCAGATTTCGTGGGGAATATTCCCAAGATAACCCGTACAGCAATGTTGTCAAAGTAACAAATGTAAAAGTTCTCTCTCCTGCAGGAGGAGGATTAACCCGTTGAATTTGTGGTTGAGGTGTCTGTGCTGTAAGCCATAAGCCGTACAAGAAGAAAACTTTGATCTGAATAAATTATATTATAAAGAATCCCATTGTTCTTTAGCCTAAATTTCCAAACTGGAATACAATTTTTTTGTGGTGCTTTACGGCTCATGTCGACATCAAAGGTCATTGGAGCCCGAAAAACTTGTACAGGTAGGGAAAATGCAGTTACGCACTAGGGAGAGCCAACATGACTCTCCCCGCGTGTGGGACTCAACCATATACCCACTAAAAACCCTCCTGATCTACAACACACCAAAACATATCTCACAAAATACATCAAATGGAGGGGGGGGCTACAATGAGGGGTAGGACAGAAAATGAGAGGAATGAGGTAAATGAAATATACCCTAGCCCTAATGGCGTCGGGATCGAAAAGAACAAGAGGTGACCAAGGAAGGTCAGAAAAGAGAAAGGAAGGAGCATGGCACAAGTAAGTGGGAGTAATGTCAGACTCAGCTCGCGGCCCCGTGTTCGCCAAACACGTACTTACTAGATGTAAGTCCCCTGGGGGGTGGAATACAAATGTTTCTTAGCAGAACTGAAATTGTAAAAAAATTTCATAATGATTACAACCAACTAGAAAAACGTTTATGAGATGAAATAACTCAACAGGAGCGTATGTTACTCAGCGCTTCCTCTTACACAACTTTCCAATTCGTGTTTCGCAAAACCATTCAGTCGCTTTTGATCGCCGTCTCCAGACTCAGTTACTAAGAGGCTATCACGTGCCATTTCCCCACAACGTTCTAGATTAGAAGAGTAAATTTTTATCGGACCGAAACTATTACCCCAATCTCGGAAAAGTTCACGACCAACTTTTTCTCCGTATATAAACAAAGTTCTGATCAGCATCTGTCAGCAGAAATACAACATTTACTCAACAATTCAACATTAACATTATGATTACATTGAGAAACAGCAGAGAAAAATAGGAGACGGATGTTACTTACTCGTATATCCTATAAATACATTTTCATTAAATAATATATTAATAAAGTAATACAGTCGCATTTTACTGATGCAAATATGTGTTAAACCTACTCGAAATATAAGCGAGTTTGAAAAAATGATCTGTTAAAAACCGTGACATTATGTCGAAAGGTCAAAAGGTAACTTTCAAAGCGATTACATCGCAGACTGAATTTCATATAATGGAGACTTCTTAACATTAAAAAATTCATAAAATATTTTGTTGACAGACAGAATACATTGGCCGAGAAGTTACAGTCAAAATTCGCCATACACAGAGATATATTTTCTTTGTTAACTATTTCCTCGCAGTCAGTAAGATTCATCTTTTCGTATGTAAAAAGCCGAACTGGCACCGAACTGTACCGAGGAACAACGAACGTGAGAGAATTCAGAGGAAGACAAGGATTTCTCCAAACGTATGGTCAAAATGTTTGTTATTATTATTTATCGATTCTAAGCTGAAGGCTGGATCAGAAGGGGTACGGGACACGCCAAAGACTCAAACTCTCCCTTAGTATTTCTACAAGAACTTCCTGTCAGTTGGGGACGTTTCTAGGACGACATGGCATTTTGCAGAGAGAGGTATTTTGAAAAGGTATCGAGGGAGGTTCAATTCTTCTAGATTTGTGAACAGATCTGTGGGGATAATGCCAGTTGCTACGATGATTATTATAATTATAACAACTCTTTTTCCTCCACATCCTTTCAATTTCTTCTTTCAATTTGGAATACTTTATCATTATTATTATTGTTGTTTTCATTATCATTCGACTTATTTCTCAGCACAGCTGGTAAGTATTTCGGAATGCGTACAAGGAAGTTCCTCTGCCCTTAGGGCACACTTTTGTGTTCATTCCCCTCATTCTTTGTCTTTCTACAGCCCGATCTTTATATTTGAGCAGTTTTCCTTCCTCTTTGCTCACAACATTCATGTCGTTGGGAACAGAAACATCAATAAGAAGACATTCCTTACTCTCCGTATCCTTCAGGACAATGTGAGGCCTATTTGCACTGATTGTCCTGTCGGTTTTTATGGGTTGGTTCCAGAGGATTGTGACTTTCTCATTGGAGTTCACAGAACTAGGTTCCTGTTCATACCAG
This sequence comes from Laupala kohalensis, assembly GCA_002313205.1. Classification (NCBI taxonomy): domain Eukaryota; kingdom Metazoa; phylum Arthropoda; class Insecta; order Orthoptera; family Trigonidiidae; genus Laupala; species Laupala kohalensis. The sequence continues at coordinate 132,151 of NNCF01135305.1, read as the reverse complement.
TTTTCTTTTCACAGTGAACCCGAAAGCTTTACATACATGCAAATTATTATTATTATTTAATGTGATAGATGCTTCTGGCACGATGGTAATGTAATGTAACTTTATGGTTCGGATACTGTAAGGATGAGACGTTTCCTTCCTCTGGATTTGGATCTGCGCCCTTAACACCCCACAGCCCTTCGCGTCGTGTGTCTCTGGAGAGCTGCTCTCCTCCTCCTCCCCGGACACCCAACGAAGCTCATCGATTCCAGATTACTCCACTGCTGGCGCTCGAGTCAACCATTTACTACTTCCACCATCATGTGGTAGTCAGAGACAGGCTTCCGGTTTATATGAACTTTACTTGAACACTGTAATAAATGAATGCTATTGAAATAACAAATCTATAATTTAGTGTTTTATAATAGTTATGATTTATAAACAATATTTTCCGAGTTGTGAAATAACTTTTTTGTTCTATTAAATACACATTTGTTGGTTTTTGTTGATATTACAACATGTAGCTAATTACTTTTATTTTTATCCTACGAGTGTGTTGATATGTTAAATCCTTAGCCTCTGCCCTAGAGCCCTTGATAAGAATTGATGGGATGGTCCCTCGCTTGCTTCCGGAGAGTAAATTAGTTTATTGTCCTCCACGTGGTCATACGCAGTTCGCAACTGCTATTTTGACAATAAAGTTTATTTATTTATTTACTTGATGACTGGTGCCTCGACCTAATTTTCGTTGAAAGGCAGCGGTTAGAGGTTGTTTTTTTTTTGTTGTAGAAACTGAAAAAAAAATAAATCAGATGGATGAAATTTATACGCGGTGCATTGAAATGGTGCCTATGTGATGTCAATATAATTAATGTTTCATGAAAAATACAGTCCACTGTGTCCGAGACTGAAAGAACTAAATCTGCACTTCCCTTTGTGTAAACACGACCCTCTCACCCCCATCTAATTATTGGTTTACGCGCTCAGCTTCTGCGATTACATCTTTCGTCTCTGGATTGATAATAGTACACACTCACTCTCTTCAACAGGTTCCCATTCCACTTGTGTTACTCTGATCAGCGTTAACAACGTTTGCAATGGCACACGAATCGCTAATTCTGCAAACCAACAATTAATCATTTCCTATGTTTTGACAATTACGGTTTCGAGTGCCTCAAAATGATTGAATTAATAGAGATCGCTTCCAATTTGTCCTTTTTCTTCCGTGTATCTACAGGTGGAGAAGGCGTGTTAACTTTCTGTGAAAATGGCGACTTATCGGGAATCGAATCCGAATCTCCTAATTCGATCGCAGGGGTGTCGACAATTACGTCACCCATTCTTGTTCTTCTCGTCCTTTACTGGCATGTGAAGATAATTCTGTTTCCACTACAAGATTAAAGCAATGTGGGAATGTTTTTTCTTTCCGCAGTCTGCGATTCATACGCTTTCACCGTTCGAACGGAACAAGGAATGTTGGAACTCCTCCAAGTCTGATTTCGTCATCACGCCAGTCCAGCACCTACCCCTCGTGAGGCGAGATAAAATAATAAGACGGAGTCGAAGTCTCCTGATACATTTCAATAAATTCTGTGGCAAAAAACAAAAAACAAGAAGAAGAAGAAGTTAGAAACTGCGTATGGGTCACGTGGAGGTCTTCTATACGTTCATTAACTCCCCGGAAGGAAGCGAGGCTCCTAAGCAGAGGCGGATTCAAAATTTCAGCACTCCTTAGATAAGAATAAAAGTATTCGGCTACGTGTTATAATATTAATAGAATTATTAAATACAAATTTGTTGGTAAACAAAAAAATGATATTTTACAAGTTGTTTTTTTTTTTTTTTTCGACCGAGTAGTCATTACGTGGGTTAGAAGTACGTATTAACAACGTATAGATTATTTTTAAAAAAATTATTCGAACTATTAAAATAGCACCAAATTCCAGATAAACAATTACAATAGACCACCATCCCCAGGCAAAAGAGCCTCTATGTAAAATATATGTATAACCGAAGGAAAACCAGATCGTGTCCTAAGACAAATAACCTAATCCATGCGCATAACGCCAAATTTCTTTGCGATGCTTCCTTTAATAAGCAAAAAAGGCCACTTAAGGCATTGAAGTGTACTCCAAGCCATGTTTTTTCGCTTCGAGAAAATGTAACTAAAGAAAAAAATGTCCTGAAAGAAATGCGCAGTATTCATTAGTTTATTGTAAACTAGTCGCAGGAAATTAGTACACAGTCCTCAATATGGTGATAACCAGTTTGTAATAGCATAAAAGAGTTTAGATGTTGTGGCCTTGGATACCTTGGCCACTTTTTAAGCCACTCATGACACGTGCTCTATAAATACTTGCTATTCATTTGTCTCCCTGACACTACGACAGGGTTAGCAACGCGATGTTTTCTGTGATCTAGAAGATTCTTGGTGAAACTATTTGTTTTAATCGGATGCCACTTTTCCACATTATTGACCGTTGCTAGGATCAACAAACCGAGGTGTAAGAATAAGGAAGCCACGAGCTGAATTCAGTATGTGGTGAGCCTTAGCTTTAGGTTCTCCATCAGTCGTTCTTAACCTCACTTCAGGTTTCACACGCGCGCCCTCCGACGATTCGTAAGAGAAGCTAAGCGCAGGGATTGTGTTTCATGAAACGTTCGCCAAGTGAACACTATGTATTGTTATATCTCTGCAAGAATGGAGGAAACTTGTGATAGTGAAAATACTGGTAATAAAATCACATGTTAATCTTCCGGAAGTTAGTGTTTATTGCCATTTATATCGCGGAAAATTTATTAATGACACAAATGAACTGCAACTATTTGTAGCGTACGCGCGATGAAAGATTAATATGTTGCCACAACTTTACTCGCGGCCATGTTTCTTTCTTTCGAGAAAATTTAACTTATGAAAACAATATCCCGAAAGAAATGCACAGTGAGTATTAGTTTATTGTATATTAGTCGCAGTAAATTACTTTCTTGTCCTCATTGTGGTATCAGGCAATTTGTAACTCTTATCTTGACATTGAGTTATTTCTTTATTTATTGTCAGTCTAATTGGCTTGATGTTGGTGGAGAGCCGGTGCTCAATGTAGCTATCGCTTTTACTTCCCCATCGTCCATAATATTTGTACCTCGCTTTATGAATGATAAGAATCCTCAATAATCAGATACGTATTTTTGTCTGTTTCCTCACTCCGCATTTGTTTTCATCTATTCATTCTTCATTGTTCTTTTCTTCATTTCAATAATTTTTACTCTTCTTTCGATACAGTTTTTACATTTCAATTATTGTCATTATATATAGTGTATGTTACTGACGATGGTTGCTATGCAGTCGAAAAAGTTTTATAACATTAAAACTATGAACAACATAAAAACGACGTTGAATTTATCATTCTTTGAGAATGTTGCTTTATGTTGGCAGGACATTCGAGTTTCTGAAAACTTAAATCTACGGCCACCAATTCAATGCACCTGCTCTCGTGGCGCTATTCTGTTCTTTCTGGAACGAATTTTACCTCGTGTCTTCGTTTGGTGTGTTATCAAATTGTATTTCTTTACAGCAAACAGTCGTTTTTGTGATTACTATAAATATTTATTTGGATATACCTAGAATTCGTAACACTCAGTAATTCGTGTTAGGAAGCCTTATTACATAATTTTCGGCAAAGTTACATGACTTTGAGTATATACCCTGCAATCATTAGGGTTCGCCAAAAGTGAAGCTGCGAAGCAACGACAGCCTGAAGCGAAAGCCAAACGCTGTGAAGAGGCTGTGAAACTTTGGCAAATGTTCAAATCTACAGCAGAGAATAACGATCGCAGCTGTGGAGCAGATGACACAAAGCAGCAGACGCAGTAGGTACGACGGTGGCGGGCAAAGGGCGGATTTCATAGGAAGGACCTCTCTCACTGACGCATTCGTGTGGACTCCAAGTGATTCATTGTTTCGTATCGAGATTCAATACGAGAAATATTAATCGAAAGCGATAAAACGCTAAAAGCTATAGCTGCGACGCGCGAAATATAGCTGCTCATATGGCGACACAAGCAAATGAATGGGATTGGAATGCAGGTGATTTTTTATCGTTCCAAATATGATAGTTTTTATTGAATTCTTAGAATAATCCTAATGGTTTACAATTATTGAGAAAAGAACAAAAGATATTATTAAACTATTTATAGAGCCAACGATTCGAAAAATTTATTATTTTTTCTGCATCAGGGCTGTACATCCTATATTAATCATTGATCGGACTGTCACCGCCGCACGACACATACTACTGTATACATAATACCACCATCACAACTTTCCACACTCACAACGATCTACTAACCTCTAGCCAATTATTAGCATTTCCAAGTAACATAGGACTCGTATGCCGTAATAGTAATTTTTATATTCCAAGAGACAGTCTCATTACGTCAAAATGTACTCTAAGTTAAAGTATCAAGAAAATATAAATTAAGAAGTGTCAAAGTGCTTGAAAATTAAGATCTAGAGCAGCCTAGAAATGAAAAACATTCTCAGAAACAACTTCCTCACTTTTCTGTTTTTTAAGCGTCGCTTAAAAAGCATAGACAAAGCTTATGAATCTATGTGTATAGAAAGTGATTTAAAGCCTTACCTGTCAATCTACAAGCCTTTAACCACCCCTATTTAGTAGTTACCTCAGACCATGCAACCCCAAGCCACACGTCATGGGAACAATATCTCATTCACTAATTGTCTTTTGACGTTGGACTAGGAAGATGAAATCTCTTCTTCCCTGTTGCCTGACTTTGCGTTTGTTTACACATGGAGAAGTAGTGGTCATTCTTACAAAAGCCTCTTGTACGTGCCCTTACAAAAGCAACAGTATGGACCATACTGTTAATATAATTAACTTTCAATTTTCTTTTCTGCTCACTAAAAATATGGACGAAGTAAATCTGTATTGTAAAGTAACATGTGATAACTTTCAGTCAAGTGACAATTGCGACGAGCCAGGAATCGAACCCGGCCTCCTCCTTTGAACGCAGGGGTGTTAACCATTACACCACCCGTTCGCCTTACACATCTGTACACCATTTCCACCCAGGCCAAATGGGAGTTAACCACAACACGCAGTGGTATAGTGATTAACACATGAGTCCCGGGTTTAATTCCCGGCTCGTCGCCGTTGTCTCCTGACTGAAGGTTACCATATATACTCAGTATGTGTAGGTTACACAGAAGAAATATATGCATAAATTATTACCTGGTGTGAAAAATAAAATTTTTATTTTATGTTTTTCTTATATTTAGGTTTTAATTTTATTTTTCAAATGACAATATTCAAATAAACTTGTGGAATTAACTGATAACATTTCTAAATAACTCAGTTAAGGCGATTCTCAACCTCTTCGAAAGACGAGATCAATGAGAAACACACGATCGATCGTTGCTTTCGATAACTATTAGCTCGATTAGTCGATAGGTGGCTTAATGGGAGCGAGCAACTTATACAAGTTCCATTAGCATCTGGGTGTAGTGAGAACGCCACATCGGTGTTTGTGGGTTTTGAATGTGTTTCTCTTTGAGGGACGCTTTGGTGAATATACTAATCCTGAACAAATACAATGCAATGTGGCTGTGAGCACATGACTCCTCTTCAATGCAATAAGCTTCATCCAATCGTTTCTCAAAATGTTTTCAGATACTATAGAACAGAAGAAGGTTGAATAACAAAATGGAGACGAAACTTTTAAATGTTTAATGCGAATCAAAGAGTGTATGTTCACAGCAATCGTGTTTTTTATAGTTATTAATTTCTTTTAATTGAATTATAGAAATTATTTTTATGTTAAGGGTACAGGAGGAGCAATGTGTATTGAAGCGTGCTTGTAAGTATGAGCTTGTGTCTGTATCTGTTTGTAAGAGAAAGTGTGTTTGTGAACGTATACATACATATGGGTCTCATATAGACAATTAGTTTCTTAAATCTAACTTCTTTCTCATTGTTACCTTGTGTACTAATTTTATAACTATTTTATAGATATTTTGACGATGATTTGTTATTCAACTTTTTATTCTTGTATTATGTGTACTTTCATTATGCTTCTTTTCTATCTGCCACCGAGCATTGCTCACTTGCAGGTTAATAAATCATTACTATTAAAGTAGTCGTCGTCATCACAAAAACAGCATTTTTTTGGGGGGGGGGGTGGCTTACGGCTCGCCAATGTCTAGGTCATTACAGCCCTCACATACCTAAACATTTTCTTTATATGCAGGTAGGGAAAGTGCAGATACGCGCCATAGGGAGAGCCGACGTGACTCTTCCCCGTGTGTGGGACTCGCCGAAAAAATCAACCGTATCCACTAAAAAACCTTCCTGAGTAGGTACCACATATGTAAACATAAAGACGAAAGGAATGGACTGGCAACAAATGCCTTTTACATTATATCAAAAAAACCTACATTTTCGAAACTCTTCATTTTTCAAACAAAGAAAAAGGAAGAATGAAAGGGAATAAAATAAATAAAAAACCTTTTAAAAAACAAGCGATGTACCAAAACGAATAAGATAAGTTAAGGTTTAAAAAAAGTAATGCAATGTCAAATGCTAATACCTCCTCCATACTTATTTCAAATTAGTAAATCCTAATACAAATAAATGTTCTTATTATCTGTATCGCTGAACATGAATTAATATTTCATGTTGAATTAATTGTCTTCAAAATGTTCATAAAAGTGGATAGCAATTAATTTGGTCGGACTCTGCGTACTTTTAAGGCGAAAGAGGTGATCTACTTTCTAACAACGAGGAAGCTGACATCGTCGAGCCAATTGTAGTGTTTCGTGTACGACGACGCAAGACTTAAGTGCTTCTTCTCTGAAGATGGATAGAGTTGTTCGCTGATGCAGGCACCTACACTTGCTCTAAGGCACGAGGGCACGCGTTGAAGAAAGACAGGCGCGCCAGAGAAGCACAAGTTACACGAAATGGAACAAAAATTGTCTCAGAACTGTAACCTGGAGAAAGTAAGAAGAATTAAGAGTCACAAGACTTGTATAACCAACTTTAACTTCAAGAGAACATTAAAACATAAATTACAAATATATTCCAAAAGTCCTCATTAATATTGATATTAAATTTTTTTCTTTACATAATTGTTTGTTTATAATTTGTATTATGTCATTAAAATTTATTGTTATGTTAGCCTGACATACGCTCACACTTTACATTTCTGGAGGATCTTTATATGAGAATGCAAAAGTCTGTAATGCATCTTACAATATGTACAATATAATAAGTGAATAAAAAACAAAGTTGGTCCTAATAAAATGTTAAAGTAGATTGCTATAGTCCACTATTTGCACAAATGAGTATCAAAGCTATTTGCACAAATGAATATCAAAGCTATTTGCACAAATGAATATCAAAGCTATTTGCACAAATGATGCTCACTAAGCTTTTTGTTTAATACAAACCAGATACATGACGATCCTTTCGTATTTTTAAAATGTTAAGAATCTATTCGTAAAATATGTGTTATCTACAAGAAAATAATATCACGGTGTAAAAAGAGATCAAAGCGTGTGAAGATAAAATTAGAGATTGTAAAATGCATCTAAAGATATAAAAAATTGACTAATTCCTGCAATGAAAGATAAGACATCATAAGCAATTTTTACCTTGAAAGTCGATAAAAGATAACTACTTAAATAGTATGACAAGCTGGTAGGTCCCTCGAATCGTTCTTAAAGAGAAGAAAACAGATTTTTTTAGTAGAACTATTTGTTCGTAATCCTACCTAAGCCATTTTAATTTGTTTCTTTGTAAAAATAAGGCCTCTCGAGTTTATTATATAAATAAATATATGTACAATCTATAACAGGGTATGTAGTGGTTGTGTGGTGTTTTGACCTCTTCCCCAATATAGGACTCTTGTTATACCAATTGGTCAAGAGTTATATAACGTTACAAAATACTTGGTAATATGTTGACTGAGAATCTCCACAATGCTCATTCATTGGTATTTTTGTAATGACAAATAATAATAATAATAATAATAATAATAATCTTAGAACATATTTGGATCAAAGTTCATAATATCTGTACCGATTTCGTCAGAAAACAGCAACTTAGGGCAAGTGAACCATCTATAGACTCGACGCTCTTTGTACCAATTGAGTGACATATCTCGATTGTTGAGCTTCTATGAACTATTTCGTCAAACCTCATAGGTTCATTCAAAATTCACGCCTTTGAGTTGGTGAATGGAATGGTTGGACATGGTATTAATTAATAAATGAGTCTTTTAAATCATCCTGGTATCCACGGAACTGTATTCTATGTTTCCCCGCAAGAACAATTTAAAATAACTTAATACGTATCTAATCCATCGAGCATAGATCCAACACGGTCGCCCTGTGACGTCACGCTATCGAGCGAGCGAGCGAGCAGCGCGCAGCTACGAAACAAGACCCGACGAGTGGACGCTCGGTCACTTGCATTAACTCGCCCGAGCAGTGATCATGTCATCATTTCATCGTTCACTTCTCATCCGGCTGCGACGCCGACAACTTCTCCTCATGCTCAAACAGAAGACTACTGCTGGAATGTCTTCAGTGGCATCCGCTTATCTCATTGGACTCAAAACATGCAGCAACCGGTCCGAGAGATAACGTCATGGCCAAATCGTCACGTGCTCACCTGCTAGCATCGTTTTGGCCGGAAACTTCCGGCCTTTCCACATCAACTGCACGTCAACCCAAATCATCAAATCAACATCAACCCAGCGCAGCCTAGACTGAAGTACAAGGCATTTGGTGAATCAGATCATCCCATTGTCATCTCAGCACAGCACCTCATCTCAGCACCTCACCTACATTTTCAGTTTTGTATTCTTTCATTGATTTCATTATTTTCATAGTTCACTTACTTTCACTTTCATGTTATTAAATTATTTTGTTGGCATTTCCCACCTCATCCACCTTCATCACATTTTCGGTCCTTCGAACCCTCTTCCCTCAAACCAAGATGTACCGCAATTTTTTTTCTTGAATTCTGTACAATATCCCTTTCTTCTAACCATGTGTGTTGTTTGTTTATTTTGGTTGCTAGGGAGGTCTTGGCGGCAGAAGAAAGAAAAAGAAAGGCAAAGCAGCCATGTTGTGAGAGCGAGCGAGAGAACCATTACACGTGTCAATACCCACAATGCACTGCGGCAAGAAGCAATCAGTGGAACTTGTCGTCTCGTGTATACTTCCTGCTTTCAATGGACTCTTGAGGCATTTCCTGCGCGAATTTTCCCCTCGGAAGAGAAGAAGCAATAGAACATTTTGTAGCGATATTTCACCAGAGGTTTAAGAAATAGTTCTTTAAGATTGACTTATGAAAACAAGAAATGCTTGGTAGTTATGTCCTTACGAATCTATCAAAATAAACTCATACGTATTCGCATGCTTTTTGTACGGTCACGATACGTTGTATAAAAATATACTTTAAGTTTTTTATAGTACTTTAAGGTAGGAGTAGCACTCGAAGTTCATCAAATCACAGAGATGTATAATTGTTATCTTTACTGTTATTCTAGTTGTCATAAACACAAATATATGAATAATTATTTTTAAAAAATGATTTAATTTGTATCTATCAATTAATAATACAGTACAAACGAAATTGAGAAACTTGTTTGACTCGATTGAAATGAAGCAAAATGTAGAAACACGGAGGCGGCCGAGCGCCGAGATTTTTATGCTCTTTTTATTCTCATCTCAAAGTGAAAAATGTCTTTCACAGATGTCCGATAAAAGAAAAATTTACTACAAACAAACGTAAACTTCTATCATTTTGAAAATGTTTTCTCCATAAGACGCAACGTGTTACACCTTCAACTATTTCATTAAAATAACAACCAACGAGGTAACGTTTTTCTAACGTTGAAATCACAATAAGAAAGAAGTTACTCAGTTTATTCTTTTGCCCATTTCAGGTATTTTACTGATTTAATTCTCCCTACGGTATAGCACCATCGTAATGCTTCCTTTCTAAATCGCTAAAATAATAAATTGTTTCAAAGTAAAACGAGGGAACGCGAAATAGAAACGAAAAAAAAAATATAAAAAAATTCGCATTCTTTTACGAAATTCTTTCTCGTGCCTGAAACAATCGCTTTAATATTGCCAGAGAACTACACAATCCAGCAGGGAATAAATCGTATCGGAGCGCAACAGCCGCCGCATAACCAACGCCAGAGGAATAAAGGAAGGAAACAGTGAAATAAACTCTTGCGAGTAGAGCAGTAATGGTAATGGAATGCGACAGAGTCCGTAGCGTCCGCACAGTTCTACGCTGAACAGCTGTTGCATCCGCAACAGAACATACAGAAGGAGTCTAGGAACAGTGTGGCCGACGTGTGTCCAAGTTTATAATAATAATAATAATAATTATTATTATTATTTATTGACCTGCAAGTGAGCAATGCTCTGTGGCAGAGAGAAAAGAAGACATGTTCCCTTAACGCAAAAGTAGCTGCTGTAATGTAATGAAAAGAAATTAATTACTATGAAAAATAACACCAAAAAGGGATTGCTGTGCACAATAATGCACATTTCACCACACTTCACATATGCTCCCATTTCGAAGAAGAAGCAAGAAGCAATAAGACGGTAGCGGAAACATTTTACTCTCATTGGTTGGAAAAGTGTTGTTGCAGTCTACAATGGTTTCTGATTGGTTGCACAATTTGTACGTCCCCAAGGGAACGAATTCAGGAATTCTCCTCAGATACAATTCTTTAAACACAATTGAATTCACATGGACCTAAAAAAACATACTAGAATAAATTTGCGTTAACTGATATTTCTGTATTTTTTTTAAAAATCACACTTCATTTAACTGATTTTTTCCCGATAATAGTCTCCTCTATAAAGTTACTTCCTCGGAAGCACAAGTAAAACTCTTAAAGTTACATCAGTCATTTGACGGTATGAGGTCATAAAGAAAACAATTCTTACTATATATGTCTACAAAACAATTTGTTCATGATTTCCTATTATCTAAACGAAAAATAAATCAATATGCGAAGATTGTAATGCTAGCTACGTAGGTTGTGTTACAAACTAAAATCCAGGAGAACAAACGAAATTTAAAATCTGTTGAACGAAGTGCAAAAACCTTACGTTACATTAATAATAATCGCTCGATGGATTGGGATAATNGATTCGGATAACACATTAATATTGGACCAAGAAGTTAATTATTACAAACATTGCAAATCAGAAATGATATTTATAAAAAAAATACGCACGGGAGTTTGAATACACGCACAGACACTGAAAAGCTATCTGGTATTTACAATACAATATTAAAATATGTTTGTGTAGTTTCTGCTTTTTTGTAAACATTGTGTTTTTATTTATGTTTATTTATTTATAATTTGAACCACCTGCAGACGGTTTCGAAAAGTCGTGAGTTTTTACCACAAAATACATACTGTTCGTCCATAACAGATCATTTATTTGTATTTTGAAAAAAAATTCTTTTCTTATTGACAAAAGAAACTCAGTTATCAATGGTATATTTGAATAGCGTCCCACTTTGCTGTGAGTAGTGGGCACAAATCGGCCATACACTGGTCTTTCTATTTAGACTCACTCTGCTAAACAAACTCCAAGCGAAGAAACAAAGGACGCACGCGAAGCGTCCATTTAGAGCACGCGCTATTTCGATTGGCTCTTCTTTTATTTAAGTCACGTGCTTATCACTAAAAGCAATTGCGTTGCATCCAGAGCGGTGGTCTAGAGCCAGTCTTCGTTTCTGCTGAGAGGTAGAGAGGGGTTCAAAACTTGCTCTGAAGTATTTATTTTTCTTTTTTTCTGGGGCTTTACGGCTCATGTCGACATCAAAGGTCATTGGGGCCCTAACATTTTTGTACAGGTAGGGAAAATGCAGTTACGTACTAGGGAGAGCCAACATGACTCTCCCCACGTGTGGGACTCGTCGAATGACTCAACCCTACCCACTAATTACAACATACCAAAACATATCTNGGGGGGGGGAAAGAAGGGGGGGGGGACAAAAAATGAGAAGGATGAAAAAAATGAGGAAAATGAAACACACCCTAGCGTCGGTATGGAGAAGAACAAGAGGTGACCAAGGGAGGTCAGGAAAGAGAAAGGAAGGAGCCCGCACAAGTAAGTGGAAGTAATGCCAGACTCAGCTCGGGGCCCCGTGTTCGCCAAACACGTACTTACTAGATGTAAGTCCCCTGGGGGGTTGCTCTGAAGTACTACGTGAGGTTTTCAGTCGGGGTTTCCCTCATCTACTCCTTCGTTCCCAATTTATTCATGTCTTCGTCGTGAGATATTACAGGACATTCCCTTTATTTCATTACTAGGTGTGTTAATGTTTCAAACCTTAATGTTAATAATCCCACAATAGTCTCATATGTTTATTGAATCAGCGACCATTGGTGAGATGTCTCCGTTATCAGTTCTGCCAACCATTGCACTTCACTCACATGCCTAAATAACACGATACACTGTTTCATCCCCTTGTAAGCAAACATACATCATTTTCTCTCCTTTAGAACCTTTTCAAATAATTATTGAAATCACCAGGTTTCTAAGTATTTCTTTCATTGCATACCTTGGCTGAAACAATTTCCTGTTTTTTATAGGTGAATATCACACCCGGGATACATTTACACGACGTCGGCCTAAAATTCTCCACACAAATGTCGCTTCGGTGTCCACACATTTTACATTTCTAGGAAATCTAAGTCACAGATCTCATGGCCTGAACCTCGCCACAAGACTTACACATTTTATTTACAAAACATCATTTATCGTAGAAAGAAGTCACTTTTCGAAACGCTTGAAATTCATGAATGAAATATTCTTTCTCCGTCTGTGATCTGTAATTTCTGTTTCGTAGTCACAATGTGCCTGCAGTTGTCTTTAGTTCTCGTGTGAGGACTTAAATGAACAATCGTCACAAAATATTATCCCATTTCGACCGTAAATTAAACTACATCATCAACTAGGGTAGGAATTATGTACAGAAACACTCCGCTACATCACTGACTACTAATAAATGTGTTTCTACAAATAAATTCTATTTGTCTATGGTATAAGCGAATTAGTCTCAATTTTCAAACTTCCATTTCAAATTGAAAATAACACACAACAATACCATTTCATTAATATTTCGCATCATTTATTTCTCTGCCATAATAATAATAAATGTATTGTCAAAAAGCAAAAGTTACGAAGTGCGTCATGTGACCACTCGGAGGACAATATACTATTTACTCTCCGGAAGCAAGCAAGGAACCATCCCGTCAATTCCGATCAACAATGAAAATAGTTCAGTTCTATTCAATTGATTATCTCCTCCCTCACGCAATTCAATTACACAAAAGTTTTATTATGTAAAAATTCGAGGAGTAAACTAATGGTGCAAAACACTACATTGCACTCATTGTACTTTCTCGTATACGTTTCTCCGTCTGCAGCGGACAGTTAGAGAGTGTAAAAAAATTCTATAGTCAAAGGGTCATTTCTGGCGAAGGGGTCCTCTATATTTTGGTCGTCTTCCAGTGCTCTGTTCATGCTCAAAATCCCTAGATGAATATATTACTGTCTTTTATTTGAAAGCAAAATAAACATTCAGAATATTATTTCAAAACAAAGAGCTACATATCTATCTTATAAATATCGTAAAAGTGTAATGTAAATGTAATTTCGTTGTAGGCAGAAACTGACGAATTTTCGTATCGACAGAACGATTGCTGTCCTCTTATGTATTTTATTATAATCATATCTTTCATTTCAGTTTACGAAAAGTGTATTCTACGTAACTAATGCTTAAGTGTAGCAGACAGAAATTATTTTACTGCGTCTATACAAAACTTTCAAGCGAAATACCGCCAATGCGCATATAATGATCACTAAGAAAATTTAAGCAAAATCGTTGGAGTCGTTTTTGAGAAATATTCGAAAGACTTCTTTGACCTTCATGAGAAGTACCCTTTGTTTAAAGTTTAAAAAATAGAGCATGAGCATCGACAACAAGTAAATTCTGCCGTAAATACGAAATATGAATTTAATCTATTTACCCGTTTACTCAGAATCGCTGCGCACAGACAGACTAACGAACGTTACGCCGAAAAGCACTTTTTCTGAATCAGGGATCTCCAAAACGGATATTTCCGTCGAAATCTCCCTTTCGATTTTGTCACGTTTACAAAACTTTCTATGTAGTACTACGACGATGAGAAAAAGTAAAAACTACAGATTCTGCATCCCCTCGTCCTCAGAAGAACAGTCGCCGGGCGACCCGCGTCACCGAGTTCACGTCGCTAGCGAGTGAGTTAAGCGGGAAGCCTATGCGACGAAGGAAACGGCGCAAAATTGATTTACCTTCCAAGCTGTTGAAATTGGTTTTGTGCAAAATGTGTTTATCCATCCGAGTGCGAAAGACCTGGAGATGTAAAGGAAGAAGAAATGCAAATCGCGAGGGTCGCAAATTACGCGAAAAGGAGGAAATGAATACCGTCCGTTACATCGACGAAGCAATAACCGCCTCGTCTCTTTGCGGAAACGCGAAAGTTTACGCGAAAGACAAACCGTGTGGAGGGACGCGCAAACAAAGACTTCGATTGCAATTGGCACCGAGTTCTCTCTCTTCTTCCTCATACTCTCAAGTCTTGTTAGTTTGCTTCGGGAAAATTTAACTTACAAGAACGGAAACAGACGCTATCACTCTGTGTTTCTCAGTTTATTTTGTACATCAGTCGCAGTAAATTACTTTATTGCCCTCAGCGTGGTCCTCAAAGGTAGTTTGTAAGAGCAGCTCTCTTTGACAATAAATTATTTCTGTATTTATTTATTGTCAGTCTCTTTGGCTCGATTTAGGTTAGAACCCGTACTCAATGTAGCCAACGTCTTTAATTCATCATCGTCCCTAAGAGCGATAATATTTGTACTTTGCGTTATGTTGGCAGGAGATTCAAATTTCTGAAAACTTAATCCATCGCCAACCTTGGACACCAATTCAATGCACTTGCTCTATTCTGTTCTTTCTGCGTCGAGCAAAGTGTGGATCGAATATTACCTTATGCATTAGTTTGTTGTGTTATTAACCTGTATTTCTGTACAGCAAATAGTCACCTTTGTGACTACTATTAATATTCATTTGGGTATAACTTGAATTCAATTCGTGTTAGCTGCTTCCTTGTGTCGTCCTTCCGGGAGGCCGATGCCGAGCGAACCTTCTCGAATTTCTCGACTCACAAGGCTTCGTAATACGCTCCGGAGAATGCAAGTGCGCTAACGATACACTCGTGACCGGGAAGATAAACGCTTCGGTCGCACCTCTGCTCCTCCTCACGAAAGCGAATAGAAGGTGAGAATGGAAATGATATTGAGCTCAAAGGTAAAAGGAAAAGGGAATATGTTGTTAGTACACAAAGACCTGATTCACAAAGGGCTGAAGAAGACGCGAAACGTGTTACGACTAGACACACAATATGGAATAATTACGGAATGTGGTCTACGTAGATCAGCTCATACCCAACAATTTAGTGGCGGATCTATGGGGGCTAAGGGAACCTCAAGTCTTAACAGATAAAATTGAAGTTGATAAGTGGCATACTTCGTAAAAGTGTTACCAGATTATTCATTGTTATTAGTTATAACTGTTATTGTTATTAATAATATCAGATTAATAAAATTAATATAACCGTATTAATGAAATTATTACCATATTAATAACTTTAATAAATAATTGTTATTAATAATACCAGATTGTTCACTATTTATTTGATGCATTATAATTAAAGGTAATATTTTTAAAATTTTTGTTGTAAAACCATAACTCTTTTTTCCTCTATCCTCTAATAACACGAGTATTTTGACGTGGGTCATCGCCGCCAAGACACGACTATCATCGGAGGCACAGACTAAGGGTTTTCTCTTCTTGGACAATTTTTTAAAAATCTTTTTCACTAAATGGGTTTTTCTCACTAGATGAAGAATCAAATATTCAGCTGAGAACCTCATTTTGTATCTGATTCTCAACATAAAGAATGAGATTTTCTTCGCAACAAATGTCTCCGCATCCGTGTTATATTCAGAGCACCTCCTCCAACCACATAAAAGGATCCTCATTTTGTTGTCTCGTCTCCCCCCCCTCATCACCCAAGTAAGAGACCACACGACCTCACCGAGATACGAACCTAGATCCAGCTATCCACTGACACTGGCGGAAATCGAGTGAAAAATATTCGCATAATTTAGTCGACTTTGTTCTACTACAAACTATTACAACACAAATACCTGGCCAATAACTGCATCACTAGAAATAGATCTACACCGCTGCCAAAAGTAAATAGAACATGTGAGATCACTGCAATTAAAATTTTTAATTCTTTGCCAAATGACTTGAAAATCATAAACACGTAAGAAAATTATAAAAGAAAAATTATTCACATGGTTACTAGCCAATGAGATATTATATACAAATAAATTTCCAAAATTGGATGAATAAAAATGGTATTAAGAATAAATATTTTATTTCTAATATAATGTAGTATAAGGTAAATATTATTTAGTGTATTAGTTTCTATTTCCAGTTTTATGTACAAGCCATACCTATGCACAGGTAACACTTATGTGTCTAACTCTATAGGTTGTATACTTTTATGCGTAAAATGTAGCAAAACGTACATGGTAAATAAATAAATATTATTTATATGTATTAGTAGTAATTAAAACTGACAGATTAACAACCTCACACATTATCCTCAATAGTTCATGGGCTTCGCTCTTCATGATATCAGTAAACCTAAATTTATGAATTTTTGGCGCGTGTGAATGTAGAATTATGTTTTGAACGAAAGGAAAACTAATTAAGGAAGAGTTTTTTCATCAATAAAAGGGAGCCATTCCTCTATAGAAAAGTTTGCTACCGCCATTACACGACGCAGACCTAGTTCTCCAAACAAAACATCTTTGCTCTCGTTATCGAGATTAAAAATTCCATCAGGAACGAAAAGCAGGCTACACAAACACCAAGGCACGAAAGCGTATTACTGATAACATTTCACGTCTGCTGTTCTCAATACAACTAATAAAGAAAATCGACTGCTTCAGCCGACATTTTAATTTTGATTCAAATTAATAAATCAAATACGTATCTTCATTTCATAGAATCAATATTGTTTCTACGAAACATACAAAAGATGGACAATGAAAATGAATATTGAAATAAATCAAATTCAAATTTTACACGCAAAATTAAATCTATTCGTGAACGGTACTAAAATTATTTTAAAAAAAACAACGGAAAATTGTAATAGACAAAAGTATTGTATATTTTGGGTTTTGGGTTTTGCGTGTGTCTGAGAATTCGTCGCGAGCGCCTGGAGATTAATGTATAACATCTCTTAAATTCACTTTTTTGCGTAACTAAATCCTCATTTGCAGCGAACTGCGATTGGCCTACACTTACATAATGGCGCAGGACCGGGACTTAAGCACGAATTGATCTACTAACCAACGTCGAAAAAAACAATGTGAGTGGTCACTCAACATAAAATTTATTCGAAACAAAATAATCCCAAAAGGTGAAAATAACACCAAAATAATAATTAACACAAATCTGAAGAATTTGTATCTGTGTTTCCAAATATTTTTAATTAAATTGAAATCTTTTGAAGGAATTTAAATATCATTTTAATTAAACATGCAGCCGCACTGCATAATATTAAGAATTTTCAAAGTTGTCCTTGTTGATTTTCATTTTGATTAGTGATCCAATAGACTTCATTTGTGGAGTGATGACGAAAAGCGACGCAAACAGCGAAGGCTCATGTTAGTACAGCAGCACGTCGCGAGGGGCGTGACGCATCATCACGTCGCAATGTTTGCTATGGAAAAGGGAAGAGGGAGGGCAAGCACATTGGCTTTTGAATTTCAATGAAATATTACATTAATGAACTCAGAAAGGATTGGACCTTTCTCGCAAATAGATGCAATCGATTGTTGTTATTGCAATTCGAGATTTGACATTAATATATAAGAGACTTTTTTTTGGTCGTCACACTTACCAACGTAACAATTGAAATTTAATTTTAAAAATCTCATATTTATTATTGATTATTTGGGTGGTTCAGAAAATACTTGAATCCATTCTATTCAATTTTCATAACGTCAATGTATCGTAAGTATTCTACACAGCGGTGGATCTAAGGGGGTTATTGCGCCCCTCCCCATTGGACTTCACCTCTAAACACGTAAAATTGAAGTTGATTAATGGCATACTTTTTAAAAAAAATTACCGGATAAATAATTATTAGTTATAATTGTTTTTTTAAATACAGGACTGTTAATTATTTGGTGCATTTTATTTCATGGTAATATTTATAAAATTTGTGTTGCGAAACCACAATTTCTAAACAAAAATGCTCCCCTCCCTTCATTACGGCCTCTGACCATTACACACAAAGAGGACAGCATCGCTTCCTCCGAACCGTCACAAAATTACCCAATTGGTTCATACCAAAGTCTCGAGTCCATTTACATTTAGACCCCAAACAACTCGGAACTTCTAATAAGCTCCTCTCTACAAAACCATTTGAAGGAAAAATTTCATCGCGACTAGCGACCTTACGTTAGAATGACACGTAAACCTCAGTAACGTTACCCAGAATACTTTTCATCTTAATAATACATTTTATAATAATAATGTGTAGATATTTTCTGGTGGTAGAATATAAAAAAATACGACAAAATATAAGAAAACAGATATATTACACAGAAGTAAATTTAAAATTGGTAAATAAATGATAAAACTAATATAAAAACATAAAAGTACTATTTCTTAAGTTAAATAACAACTTATTGATTATTTTACGACCGATGATCCGGACACACGATTCATCCCTTTAGTGCACCTCACTTCACTTCATATTTCCCTTCTTCCCTCCTTTTCTAATTCACTTTGAATTTCCCTCCTCATACCACTTCACTTCACTTCACTACCATTATCTTCCAGAACAGATGCAGAGCTCGAAATATTTTCCACAATGGTTAATAACTCTAAAGATTCTAAAAATAAATAAACGATTTTAACTTCACAATACATTTCTTCCACTATTTCTATACATATCAAATCTCTTGTCGTTATTCATTCTCTCTAAATAGAACACATCGCCACGGAAAAATACGTTTGCAAAACAGTTGGCAACTGAATTGTCTTTCTGTCCAATAGAGGGCAGGGCAAACGCAGCAGCGATAAATGGAAGTCGATCGATCGATCGATGCTTTGAGAATAGGTTCGTAGCGCTCTTGTTTTAAGCGTCAGCGATCGAACAACACTGACCCACAATGATGAATTGCGTGATTGTAACGGCGAAAACAGGGAAGTAGACAGGGCCAAGTCAATTAGACAGATTCTCTATTCACAAGGAGTTATTTCACTTCGATTTTGACGAACGAGAGAGAATCAGTTCACACATAACACTATATCTATTTTTCACTGAATGCAAATATTGACCGAAACATAAGAAATGTTAATGTTTAGAACGCTTTTAACGTGGATTTAAAAGCAGGTGGGAGAAGACTGAAATTATTTTAATAGTTGCAATGAAGATAACGATGCAATTTACCTGACACATTTTACACTAAAAGATTAAACGGATATAAAGCCACAGCGAAAAAACATCGCGACGTTTCGGCTTTAAACAAGAAGCCACCAGGTACAGATAGAGTTAAAAAATATTAAAAAGTGTATGTGGACCCACATAATCTTTTACCTCTTTAATATCTTCTATAATATATCTGATGAACCTGATGAAGACTTGTACGTCGTAATATGTGTTATTATCTTCATTGTGATGAGATGTCGAGTCGCTTTGATATGTCGCCAGTTGTAATGTAACACTTTCTCTAGGTAAAAAATATACTTAAATTACCAATTATTTTTTAATTCTTTACATTAATTAAACAATTGTACATATTTAATATATTTTCAAATATCTTGAAAGTTGACACCAATATATCTTTGAGCAGACGTTTGGGATTCCTCCAAAATTTTTCTGGTTACGTATCTACTTGTAAGACAGATTGCAAATTGTCCTTTGTCCAATTTGAATTTAAAAATATAATTTTGTTTCAATTTACTATTTATATTTATTAAGTCAACTGTATTTCTTCTACATGCAGGTACTTAAATTTTTAATAGTATCTTTCGACAGAGAAATTTTCATCATGAGTGACAACATAACATACACAATAAAATATGAAATTATCTTGAACTGCTAAATTCGAGTGTGAGTGTTAGACTATGAGTTAAATAAATACGACTGATCAGGGAATCCAGAGTACAACACAGATAGAGTTAACAGAGATGAAAGGAGACTTTTAGGCATACAAATAAATTTTTGAACAAATTTCTGAGAATTGCGTATTCCTAAAATAATATTAATAACAACTTTTTTTGTATTGTGGTGTACAAACATCCGAAGTAAAACGAGACATGAGGATAAACAAAAGGCCAAATTATCGCATCCCAACGCAACGAGGATAATGAGAATCCGAAACAAATTTCCAATGGCAGATCGAACCAGGTCAGGTTACACCACCAACGTTTCTGGTCCCGTTCATTTGCATTTAAAGTGAGACACGATAAGGGAGGGGGTGAAGGTGAATTCAACGCAAACACACCGCCGTTCATCAAAGCGAGGCGACGGCTCATGATCCATCATCAGTGATGAATGTTGCTCATTACGCCAGAGATGTAACCCTCTCCTCTCCCCAGCGAATCGAGTTCCATTCAACTCCTTCGCTCAGCAGACGAGACTGCTGCATGCCGTGCGACGGGCTCGAACTCGGAACCTGCTGCAATGAGTAGTGGCCTACGTCCAAAGANTTTGTTTTAAAAAAAAAAAAAAAAAAAAAAACAAGACCCAAACAAATTTCTAAGAAGTTTCTTGTGCTTTTAAAAGTTTCAAGATTTCTCTTCCTCGTGATATCATTCAAAAACTTCAAAAAAGTTTAAAAATAACTTTAACGTAATATTTAAAAAAAAAAGATGCACTACGAATTGTAGTGTCGAATCGAATTGTTTTTTATTACATTAAAACTCAACAAAAAATTCCTTAAAACTATCTTCTTCTAGGTTCTCTTTCGAAAGTGTTTCCGTGGACGCTGACTTGATCATTCACTGGTCATTTCTCGTTCACCAAGAACTCGAGAAGATCAAGGAGTTCTCAGTTTAACTATTTTGCCTTCACATCGTCGCAGACAATAAATACAAGACACCAAATAGTCACAATATTTGTATCTATCTACTAAAATATGGAATACAAAATAATTGTATAAGAAGATACCAACCATTTCTACACAGACAGCAGACAAGGCTTTGAATGCGTAATTCACGCAATGTGAACATTAAAGTTATCTTTTCTTGGAGTTCATAATACACATATTTTCCGGTATTAAAAAGTTCTAAAAATATAGTGTGTTGCGTCACTTTCTCATCCAAAAAAATATTCTTAAAATCGTTAGAATTATTCTCGTAAAAAATTCTTATCTATACGTACATTATTGTTATGTTGGATAATACAGGACAATTCTTTTGAAAATCTGTGAAGATAAATATACAATTTTTACAGAAGGGAATGTAATAAAAGTAGGAAATGGTCTCACACTTTAAGGCGAAATATCATGATAAAGAAAAGGACTCCTCCCTTCATAGGATTTTTGTTTACATTTTAGAGCTTCTTATTCCAAAGGCAACTAAACGATCTCGATGGGAGAGATAAGGAATCGAGTGAAATCCTCTTTTTTTAAAATTAAAATCTTCTTCTCTTTGTTTCCTTCTTCCATCCTTCTGCTCCTACACCTTCTCTGCTTCGCTTCGCCGCGCCGCGAAGCCATGCATCAAAGTGAAATGACAGATTGGGGCGCAAGGCAGAAGATCACACAGAATTATCGGATCGCCATTAAATTGATGCCAAGCAATCAAGATGAGAGATGGTTTCTAATCAAAATTGCTTCACAAAATAGTCTTTAAGAGAGTACTTTGTTCAGTGAACAGAAAATATCGTAAAATAAATTATAGAAGACAGCAAAAACGTTTTCGACAGAAGTCTTAACAAAATCTATCTTCGCACAATAGATCACCATAAATCTTGGCAATAAGAATCGTAATGAAGAATTCGAATCACTTTACAGCTTACAACATTGTAAATAATATCCAACGATAGGTTTAGGAATTATTAACAGAAGATTTCCCTTTGTCTATACCATAAGAGTTTCATAATCAACTTCATTATTATCAACATCTTCAGTGCTACAGAAAAGAAGAGAAAATTAATAAATGTATCCCAATGAAGGATTAAATTCCTGAAAAGTACACAAAATTTATACTAAATAAAATAAAATCCATCAATCAAATGACTGATGCAACAAATTATTAGAGAACGGAATGAACTGATTCAATATATGGTTTTATCCGTAAAGGAAATGAAAAACCTTCTATTGGCATTTTTCACGTTTAAACCGATGTCACGGAAAGTATATCTCGTTTCTGAAGGCGGTCGGTTGTTATAATAAAATGCTAGGTTATGTTATGGAATTTAAAAAGAAAAAAAAAACCCGCACAATACACTAACATGTCCTCAAAGGATGATAAATCATAACGCATCGTCCGAGTCTTATTTCATCATCATATCGGTTTTTAAAAAGTTGTTTCAAATAAATTTAAAAAGAAATGTGTATTTATTCATTTTTAAGTAGTTTTATACCCAGTAAAAGTGATGTACTATTTGCATGGTCGTAACTTAATGCCGTCTTATATACATACATACATACATACATACAGACGAAATATATTCTTATAAATATACATTTGATTATCAAAAAAGCAGTTGCAAACTACGTTTGGCTGTGTGTGTGTGTGGGGTGTGTGTGCAAAAAACAAAGTTACTCTCCGGAAACAAGCAAGGGACCATCCCAACAATTCCGATCAATGGCCCAAGGGCAGTAGCCGATTTAATATTTATAAAATAAATTATTTAATAATAATGTACTGTTATCGATTTATTATTCCAAAATGGATTGTAGATATGAGCTGTAAACATTCAAGATTAATAATAAAAGTATTTAAGACATTCCCACCGATAGAAAATCCCCCACTACCTAAAGAAAATCCGGAGAAAAATTCGGGCCAGGATATTCTTTGTATCATTCTTCTAAAACTTGTTTTACGCCATCATCTTCTTCTATCTCTATAATACTATAACAAAATAGTAGAGCTAAACCTGAAGGAATAATCATGACGCCATTTATTTTCCACGTGACAGTCGCTCTTTCTTCGCAGCCCGAACGAGGCGTGTATCCCCGGGGCGTGAACGCGTCTCCGATCCGTTCTTGTCATTTGGGCCGCATACGCTTTCACGGAGGGAGGACGCCCACAGGAGCCATCCATAAATTACGGCTGTCAGCTGACGCAGGAAGGCGCCAAGGTATAAAGTTATGGGGATGCACGCATTACAAGAAACGAAACAACGGCGTTATATATTTATACAAGAAACTAACACAACTACCCGGAATTTAAAAAGAAACGAAAAACAATCAATACCAGACATTTAACATTTCGTTTTATTTCTCTCCTGCCATTTGGCTAAGAGGAGGTTCAGGCCACGAGGCACTGAGGTTCTTCCATCTGACCGTTGGACGTATGAAAGGGAATTGGGAAGGAGAGATGTTGGGTTGCTGGGGAACTTATGGTACCGAACAGACATTTGTCTGGAGAAGGAGACGAGGGTTTGAACCCACGCTCTCCCGCGCAGCGAAGACGCCGCCACTACACTACCGCCATTCTACAACAATTCACAAATAAAAGTAAAAAACACTTTTTGCCTTCGTTTTGTATATCATCCATGAATTCTATATTCTGTCATTTGTGTAAAACTCTCCTCCTCTTTTCCCTACGTAAACCCGTTACAATAATTGTTTGTTCATCAGTCTGTGAAAATAAGGTCATTAATATTTAATTCTTAATTCTTCTTTATTCTTTAAGTTTTCGTTATTTTCTTTATTTCTTTAGTTAACTGTAACGTCCCATTGAATCTTAGCTTCATCATTCACTGAGTTAAGCCCTCAGCCCTCTTTGCACTGCACCTGCAAAACAGGCGACGCAGCATTTCCTTTGTGCGATTCTTNCCCCGCGTCACAAAAAGATGTAACATTTTTTTTTTGAAAAGATGAAAGAAAGAGAAAATGAGAAATTTAGTAGTGTGGCACACGCAGTAACACGTACCAACAAAATAAATCAAAGAAGCCTTTTTTCCCATAAACAAAACTTACTTCTTAATAAAATTCAGAATATGATAACAGAGTGGATCGTGCAATATGATTCTCCACCGCTTTCAATTATTTTCTCTGTTGGTTTTGAATTGACATTAATATTCAAATTTTCATACACTGTTGTTTCTGTCTGCATGAAAGCGACGTCCTCGCATGGATCTCCTCAGGGGATGTATTATAAAATGTTTGCAATTATGAGACTCAACTCGCTGACTCCTGTTTGAGGCGCAGCTCTGGAGGTCCTTTCCCCTTTTCACCTCGCGAATAAAAGTATCAAAAGTATCGAAAGTAGATTGAATTCTGCATCGAGTGTGTGGAACGAATATTACCTTTTTCCTCAGTTTGTTGTCTTAACACATTGTGAATCTTTACGGCAAGTAGTCGTTTTTGTCACTACTATATATCTGCATACATTTATTTGAAATCGCAGAAGATGGCAATTCGTGCATATTTGCATAGTTTTCGGCTGCAAAGTTACACACCGTGGAGTACAAGAAGCACAAAAGGTAAAATGTTATTGTAGCATAATGCAAATGCGGGTAATTGTATCAGCAGCGAAATGTTATTCTATGTCCTCTATATTCCTCTACNNGAGCCATACGGCAACACAATCATGCAAGAAAATAGTTTTTGAAATTGTTATAAGTTATTTAAAAAGTGCTACAGCAATGGCGTGATAAAGTACAAGACGGATTTAAATTTTATTAAAATCAATAAATTCCTTTACAGTGTAGAAGCACTGGTGCAGGAGGTAGTTTTTAACCGCGGATTTGAAGATATTCAATTTCATAATGTCTTTTATATTCTTGGGCAGGGAATTATATAGAACGATTTCCGAATGATAAGGTCCTTAGAAATCAACTTATTCAATATCGATGGAGAGGAGACGTAAAGCACTGGGTCATGAGAATCATAATTCATCTTTTGATGGTTTTTATTTCAAGCAGAATATCGTAGAACGACGAAACTATATGGTTTTCCGTGACGTCCTGAAGAAGAAACGCGTTGTACACCGCAATGTTATAAGACCAGTTCACATTTTTGGGAAACAGATGGGAAAATAAGTATATTCGGAAATTAGTGTTTTGCGACGCTAACTATTTCATTATTAACTATATCGTCATAAAGCAGCTTGACACAAGATATTGAGGCCAAAATATTGAGATAATAATAATGGTGCAAAATATAAACAAAACTAAGTTGGATGAGATAACAGAAATTTTTCAACTGGACAGTCATTATCAAAGAATTTCACAAATAAAAAAGTCATAAAGCAGCACTTTAAACTTCCAAGTATACACATTCAGAATGAAAAATGAATGCTTGCTTTCTTCCTCCCCATGCATTGTATTCATTGGATGAATTGTGCTGTGGATGGGAGTATGCAGAATCTGCAACCTAATAATCCATCCATATTTGATCAACGAGAACTTATTTCTTTGCCCTGAAAATTTGTGTCTTCTTGTTATTTTTAAATATTATGAAGCACTTTAGGCAGTATTTTTATAGTTTTCTGAATAAAGTTTTTGTAAACTCTGAGCTTTTCATAATGCACGTGTATTTATTAAAATTTTTGATAAATTTTTCTCAAGTTCAATCCTTATAGATGTTTTTGAGAAGAGCACCCAATCGTGTCTAACGTGTTACATTTTTTTTTCTAGACACGAATGCTGCGAGAGGACCTTGATCAGGTGAATTTCCGCCCACAGAGAGCACATGCGTGGTCAGCGATGGGAGGACATTTTCTCTGCTTATCAGAGGACACGCAGTGAAACCTTTGTTTCATGATGTACAGCAACAAAAGGAGGATGCTGTTGCTAGGAAACGAGGAGAAAATGAAGGGGAACTGCGTAAGAAATAAACAGAACAGGAGAACGATCGTGTTAAGCAGACATGTCGTATCTCGGGGGTACCGTTTCATCGCGACTGGCCAAACCATTCTTCCATTCAACTCAAATACTCGCTCAACGGGAAATATGGTATTTCATAAAATAAAATAAAAACTATTCAAAGAAGATTATTGTGTTTAAAATAATGGGTTTATAACATGCACTACAGTAGAAGTGATAGATAATTATAGGTTTGAGTCCTGCTTCTAGATCAATCTTTCCAGTTCCACCAAAACTAATTTTATGTCCTTTTGTAAGAATTATCTAGTAGATGAATCATTCCGGTCGCCAAGGGAAAGGATGTTAGTGCGAGCGAAAGGAGATGTGTCTGGGTCAAGACGTCTCGGACAGAGTGAAAGAGGAAGCCAGTCACCTTCCGATATTTTGGAGTAGAAACATTTTCGCACACATATTTCCAGATAAACGTATTTGTATACGGGGAGTAGTTCCTAGGTTCACAGAGACAGTTCCCCAGTAAAGCGGTGGAATGTCGTCGCAGGATAAAACAAGACGCAAAGCAACCGACCGACAAACACCTGGGCGAGCGAAGCTCAAAGAGACGTCGTGAACCTGGGACAGGCAGGGTTACAGCAGTGTTTAGGTGAGGGTCGTGGACGGGCGGAAGAACGAGCGGCTGCGTGAAGGTAACAGTAGCCTCCCTTCCCTCCCACCACGTGCTAAACAAATGCCATGCCGTTAAAAGTGACGTCAGCAAATGCTAATTACCTCACAAGTTCCGAGCACCTACTCGTGGAGGAGGAATGTTTGCAACATCAACAGCCTTTAGGTGAAAATTGCGACGGACGGGGACTCCGACCCGGGAGCTTCTGCTCTGATCGCAGGTGTGCTACCCACTGCACCACCCGCCTCTACTCCTAAGTCCGTACGCAACTTGTGTAGTGGACAGCACACCTGCGACCAGAGCAGAAGGTCCCGGGTTCGAGTCACCTGCCTGTTGACGTAGCAAATACGAATTACGTTCGCACGCAAAATGCTTTTGAGAAGTCGGGAACGCAATTCACGCATTAAATGTGCGCCCCTCTAGTGGCTCAAGTATTAGCACATTCTTTTGCTCATTACAAAGTCATTCCGGGTTCGTTTCCCGGCGGGACCAGAAAAAAAATTGCAGCTTTTCACGTAGCTGTGACTACTGAAATAGAACCCTCCTACCTCTCCTAGTATCAATAACTATTACTACATTCTCCTACTGACACCTCCACGTGGTGCAAGTTGTTGGTCGACACCTACTAACAATAGCCTACCGCCCAACTCCAGCTATTCCTCCTATCGCTCCGGCTCCAAGAGCACGAAGCTACCTACATTCAGTGGGTTCAATGTCCTTCCGCCTCACGCCACGCAATTGAACTCTAGCGGACACATTAGTAAGCTCCAAAGTCAAGATTCACGTCTACTGATTAGCAGACAATTTCGTTTTTCTGCTTCTCTAATTCATCAATATTAACCAGACTTTTTGTTGTTGCCATAAGTCTTAAGAAGAGTACTTTTGAAATTTAAAATAATTTCATCTTAAATTTACTTTTTCCGATTTCATTTCCGCAGACATTCCAATAATAATTCATTTTTATTAGTTTCGATTTGACAATAAAAAAGTGTTCATTTCTTCCTTTCTCCAAAAAGAATCATAATTACTTTTCTCAAATGTAAGAACAATGAAACTGCGCAAGAGTTCTACAGAAGAAGATTTGTTTAGAAGAGCTGATGTATAAATATGGCATAAAAGTTTCTTTTCAACAAAAGTCATAAGACATCCAATAATAATATTTTTTGAATTTGGAAAAACTGTAGAGGTAAAAGAGAAGATGGTCAGCCCCCTCCCCCCTCCCCCCGTGTAAAAATACAATAAGGGATACGACTCAAGGGAGAAGGAGGAGGAGCAGAAGCGACAGATTCAATCAATCACCGAAAAAGACATTTTCCCAAAAACGCATTGAAATATAAGTGACTGTGATGATAAGGAAACTCCGTAAAAACATGACAAACCTCAAGAGTCAGTTTCAGTTTCGTATTTATCGGGTAGAAGTAAATCTGCATATTTTTTATTTATTTCTTTTTTCTTTATACCAACTCCTCGCGGAGAAGAAATGAGATCACTTTTGGTCAACAGTTGAAAATGGCGACGAGCCGTGAATCGAATCCAGGACTCTCTCCAGTTTCTTACAAAATGTGCAAATCCTTAATCATTGAAACCACTGCTTCTAAATGTTCGTCTCACAGAGACGTATTACTCACTCGCGGATTTCTTCCTTCGAGATTGTGTCCAAAATCAGCTTGCCAGAAGCACGCCCCTCCTTCATTGCGATGTTTTCCGCAACTGCACGGACTCCCTCGCGACCTTGAACCTGTGGGCTGCTTGCGTGCTGTTCTCCAATCGCCTTTCCTCGTTTCGGGGAAAGTTATCACGGTCACCAACGTGTTACCGTTTTCATTTTTCGTCTAATTCGTATTTCCGAAACTAGGACAACGCATTAATAGCTTCACTTGGAGCCCTCAAATAATATTCCACACGCGTTCAGATTTACGTCTATCTCGGACGTTCATTAATAAATTCAATTGCGAAACGGACAACAAAATACGTTTCTTTCGAACTGCGTTCTTACGTTCTGCTACACGGATCGTCCTCTCCACCGCTTCCCGGAACATTCAGCTCGAACCGTTCCCTCTGACGATCCCCGGAACATTGAGAGCGATCCCTGTCGCCTTTCCTTCATCTCCCCACTCCCATTGAATTTCATGCATTGTGAATTCCGCCAATCAATTACCTACGAAAAGTTCCGCGTGGCTACCTTTACAAGGTGTGTTCACATTTTGCTTCTAACTATTGCTATCGGATTTCCGAAGCCTCTGTCCGCGTCTTATGCCTCCACGAACGCGCTACTATTTGGCGCTCATTTGAATTTGGATCTTTTAGGGTTTTCGGTTCTATTCGAACCTATATTCGCTGCACATGTTTTAATATAATACCGTAAAATCCTCTAACGAATTCGGGTCGTTAGAGAGAGAGAGAGAGATAAATAGATAGATAAAACGAAAAGAATTTTCAATGTACAGACAGAAAGACTTCTCCAATACCTGCGTCCAGTAAGACTAACTAAAAAAAAGTTTTATTGTTGAAAATTGTAAAAACACCATTTACATCCAGACCTAACACCGGAAGACTGACTGACTGACTGACTGACTGACTGACTGAGACGCATCCTCTCTCTTAGTGGAGATTAGTCAAAGCAGGATTCCCGGGTTCGATTCTCGCCTCGTGACCGAAAGTGATAAAAAGTTAAAAAGTCTGAGTTCCATCTCTCGCACCTCTTCTGATTCTGCGTCGAAGGATCACCCCGTTCACACTCTCCACAAAGAAAAGTTGCCGGATGCGACGCGACACAAAAGGTTAAAAGCTGCTCTCTTTACGTAAGAAGTAGACGCAAAGTCGCCTCAACAGGAAGCAACAGGGGGAATATATGAAACAAGTAAGTGACAGAGTGTGAAAGAAATCGCAAGAGATTCAACAGCAGAAAACTCTTGTTTCTTCCATTAAACAATAAAGTTTTCTCTCCGAAAGAAGAAGTTGTAGCAGGTCGCGAGGCCCCATTAGGGTTCGGCCATGGCACCAGGCCGCCAACACACTAACACCACGAGAGCAGCTGTCAGCGGAACAAGTAGTACCAACGAAACAAATCCAAAGTCAGTCTCCAACAGTTAACGAGTTTTTAAACTCCGCCAACCTCCTTACTTCGAAATATTGTACTCTTCGCGTTCAAACATCAAGAAATTCAATTTGCGCAGGAAATTAACTTTCCTTAACAGTTACGACACTCGGAAAAACTCGAGGTATCGGTTTAAACGAAATGAATAATTAAACATCACTCCAATGTTCTTCGTAGTCGTTGTTTGTCTTAGTACTTGCACTCGAAAAACGGAAATTGGAATTTCGCCTTTCATTTCCTAAGTTACCCCTCCCGTGGCTACAGGGTTAGCGTGCTCGCTCAACACCTCCACACTCGGGTTCAATTCCCGGCGGTGCCAGAAAAACATTTGTAGCGTTTCTCATTAATGTTATATATATATATATATATATATATATATGTAACCACTGAAAAGCGAATTTCCCCTCCTTCTTCTATCCACCTCCTACTTCTCCCGTATCACTAACTCTTAACTATTACTAACAACTCCTCCCAAAGGAGGTTCAGTTGTTGGTAAACCCAGCAATCAATAGTCCCTACCACCGATCGTCCCACGTAGATACGTTTCCCACTCACTATAAATACTAAGTACAGCAGACCCCCTCTTAACCGGCCTTTGATCAACCGGTCCTCGGATTGTTCGTCCCATAGCGAGGAACAGTTTCTTCTTCTTCTTCTTCTTCTTATGTTACGTAGCGACTCAAACATTGGTTGTTTGATTGTTTGCCTTCGCTAAAAAGTTCCTGAAGTCACGCGACGATAGGTTTCATTCCTATGAGTCTACTTTTCCTATCAATGTATTATTTCTTATGAGTGTTCGTTTATGTATACAATAAGTACAATAAAAGGAGTTGTAATGACGTCTCATTGGTTGTTTATTCGAAAAAAGAAAAAAAAAACCTCATGAAGTTGTAAAAGTCTCTTTGAACGAAAATCCTCTCGGAAACCTCGGATGAACCGGCCAGACCGGTTAAGAGGGGTTCTATTGTATTAAAATGATTCCGTCCTAATTATCGATACATTAATAGTCAAGAAAGCAGTTACAAACTGCGTATGACCACGTCCAAGAAGATAAACTAAGCATTCCGTCAATTACGATCAAGGGCCCTAAAGCGGGTTTACATTTGACGAGTGTCTCAACTACAAAAGGTAAATGGTACCTTTCGGCATCATCCTAAGAACATTTGTGTCTGTTAGTTGCTCAGGATTCAAATAAAATGTTCCATTGCCTCATAATGTGTCTGAACGTTTGCTTTTCGCTGTCAAGACGAATGACTGGATGAGAGAATTAATTAAACTGCCAGTAGACGGGTATTTCCAGCAACATGGAACTCGGAACGGGGTGGAAGACGTTCGTTCGCTCCCTCGGGGACTGGGGGTGACATTGTCACTGAGATACAGAGGCTGTGCAGCGGAAATGTAACTGAGCGGAAATTTAATCATTTGCTTAGAATATCAATAATTTGAACATTTAATAAGACATTCACTTGGGTAAGAAACAAATAAAGAAAGGTGCAAAAGTGCCACGGCAAAAGATTGTCGAGTAAAACGAAATTCACCAAAAATGCGAACGTATTGACGAGAATACTTGATTTTCAATGTATAAAAATAATTGTTTAGTATGTAATTAATGCAACAGATAACACTACCGAAAGAATTTTCTACTCAAGACTTAAAGCGGTGGCGATCAATTGCAATAATTAATCTTATTTCAATACATAGTTACGATTTACATTATGTGCTCTAATGACCTTGCTGCCCTTAAAGCCCCCCCCCCCCACACACACAAAATTTACATACAATATACAATATGCCGTTTGATAATAATACGTACTTCTATTTTTTTTCGTTTTATAAAATACAAATTGTTGCCTTCATTTAAATAAAGAATCGATTATTCGAAATAATATTTGTTCAATTACTACGTTGATAACTTAATAAATTAATACAGAGAAATGGGAAATATTAAGTTCTTAATTAATACTACAATTCATAATTTTCGATATTCTAAACAAACTTACGATCAGATCACTTTTTATCACATTTACATCCATTATCAACAAAAACAGTAAAAAATGATCCAATAGACTGTCATTTGAAAAAAGAAAACAAAAACAAATTACGACGTCACCACAAGTAACAATGCACCAAAACAAACGAAAAACATGACAAACATCGTTATGACATTGTCGAAACGATACGTCGTAAATGCGTGTTTTCTTTCAAATAGTGTCGCATTATTTTTTCAATTAACTGCACTAACAGTCGTCATTATGATTAGTTTCAGCAATATTAAATATTTCGTACAAAAATAAAGTTTTTAAATTGCAAGCGTCTTAAGTAAGTTCATTCTAGATGCGACCACGCCATTTCCGAATGCAGGTCGTGCTTATAAAACACTTCGCTCGCCCTCCTTCCTTGCTAACTTTTCGCCGCCGCAACAATTAGACTCCGTTCGTTCCTGGCAGGCGCTCACAATCATTGGCCACCGTTCGGTCAACTTTTAACGAGGCGTTCGCTACTTTTGCGCGCAGAAACTCCGCATAATTGAACGGTGGACGCGTGCAGAACAGCACCAGCACCAGCTGAAGTAAAGTGCCCCAAGGCACAGCCTGGTATTGTACGAAACGAGAAAGAGAGAAATGTACAGGAATCGGAGTAATAAATGCAGAGAGATTTTAACCAACGAAGGATTCTAAAGGAACTCGAGAAAGCAGAACAGGGAAAACTGACGAAACATACTGGCGGGAAGAAATAGTCTAGTTCACGAACAGAACACTCGCAAAAAGGCTAATATTCATCGTCCTGGCGTGACAACAACTCATTGCCAAAGAGACCATTATCATTCAGGAATAATTTTGTACAATTCCCTTCCCAAAAATCTATATAAAAAGATATAAATAAATGGAATCTCTTTAAATCCGCGGTTAAAAGTTTTTTAATTTGATAATGTTTCTATAATGAAAGAATGTACAGATTTTAATAAGAGAAGATGAGGAGAATGTCAATTTCCTAATAAATATTGTTTTCAAAAACACATCGGATGTAAGTGATGTAAATATCTCTTATCCTTCATGTCGCCTTTTGTTAGAGTAGAGTCTAGATACTGATTGAATTCCTTTTTCACGCGTGTTGATTTTGCTCCTTTTTGTTTTTTAATACTTTATTTCTAACTGTACGCAACCTAGGTATGGTTGTGTACATTATCTCTGTAGCCCCTTTCATCCCGACCCGGGTTTTCCTCCGGTTTTCCTCCGGGCAGTGGCGGATTTTCCTTGGGTAGGAATGCCATTAATACTTTTGTTGTTATTAATATCGAATCTTTACTGCACAAATATCTACAATTTATTTTGGAATAATAAATGGATAACATTAAACGTATTTATCAAATAATTCCTTTTATAACTATTAAATCCTTAGCCACTGCAGCCCTTGGGCCCGTGATAGGAATTGATGGGATGGTCCCTTGCTTCCTTCCGGAGAGTAACTTAAGTTTATTGCCNGATTGCCCCCCGCGTGGTCATTGGCAGTTTGCAACTGCTGTTTTGACAATAAAGTTTAACTTGCTTACTACCAGTATGCAGAGTTTATTCACCATGTTGTAATAGTACTGTCATTACTTATGTTTTACGAGTTCTGTTCGTCTTCCGTCATTTTACTACTCGTTGTCGACGTGTGATTGGTCAGATAAACCGAAAGCAAGATAATTGAGTAATTTTACTTTACGACCATGAATGCAGTTTATTTCGTGCCTTTAAGAACACAGCGCTTTGTCCCTCGTCAGGTGTCACAAATTGAACCGAAAACTTTTTAATAAGCAGTATAAATTGTGTAAATTACGACTCTGGTGTGATCATTCTATTTTCCTAAAAAGCCATTGTTGCCAGAGTGAATACTGAAGGCCTTGGAGATTCAAAAGCACACGAAAGACATAGAAAGGTGCTAAATGTTGAGTGGAAACTTCTTCAGTTGGGAAGTACGAAACACAAAATTACAGAAAACTTACAAATATTGCCAGAAGTACTGTTAAAGCACGAAGGGGTTACACACTTCACATTATGTAAGGAAAATGTAAATGTAAACAGTAATACCGTCTCCAAGGTTACTATACACGCGTGGGATGAAGGGAATCGGATCCTTTTAAACCAGTTCAATTAGTTCCAAAATCACCGACTGACGACGTTTCTCCTACATACCCCCACTCCTTAGGCTGGCGGCATCACACGAATGAACCACGGCGCACGCACATGCGGAGATCGTGACGTTTGCAGAAGAAGCTGGTGGAATTCTCTGCTCTACGTCAACAACTATGTAGATCCTGAAAACTCCTGTGGTCCCTCGTGGTACTTGATGGTCGAAATGCAACTACACTGGTTGGCGCCGTTGGTACTCCTGCCGATGGCGCGTTGGCCAAAATGGAAGCCCATAATTGTGTCTCCTCTCATCATCGCGGGATTGATCGGAAACGAATGAACTTCCGGGTAACAAGATGACGACATTGTCCCGCGAGAAAACGTTATTCTACATCAAAATGTTTTACGTACCAACATACACACGTTTCATTCCGTATCTGCAGGGTCTGGTCGTCGGATACATCTTGGCAAATGAGAAATTACAGGAGAAGAAACCGGAACCTTTGAAGGGTTTTGTGAAAGTGTTGGCTTGGATCGCAGTCGCAGCTCTCTTGCTCGTTCCCCTCTTCAGCGGATACGACTTTCTTGCACCTCCTCTCCCTTCGAACTTCTGGACGGCCGTCTACAATTCCCTTCACCGCCCCACGTGGGCGCTGGGTGTCCTTGGAGTTGTGTATTTGTGTGCGACAGGAAACGGAGGTTGCGTGAATACGTCCTTGTCGTCGTCCATCTTCCAAATGCTCGGGCGACTCTCCTACTGCGTGTACCTTGTTCACATGTGTCTGCTAGGTGTAGAGAATGGGGTTGTGCGCACTCTCATTTACGTGTCCGATGGTGTTATTCCGGTGCTATTCGCCGGTGACTTGGTGACGTGATAATGAAGAAATTACACCTCATCACGAGTAACATCATAATTAGGTGATATATTTGTGAAAAAAAAATTCGTTGTATATTATAGAGGGTATTGTATTTGAATCTACTACAATTAACGTCCATTACGTGATCAAATTAAATAATTAATTCAAGACGTAGAAACTTTTACGGACAAACAGATTGTGATAAAAAGCTCACACCGTTTTTTGACATTCGTTTGAAGTCGTCGTCGTCATATGTTATAGCACCAACAACAATAACACAACAATTGAACATAAACATATTAAACACAAAATATATTCTATTCGTCCGTCAAAGGCCGTAAGACGTCAATTATTTATTGTATTCGACATTCATCAGCACAACTCCACAAATAGATGAGTATGTAACTGCAGATGCGGTTTAATTTTTTAAATTTGTTTCTCTACCTCCACACGTGAATTCCAAAATAAAATAAAATTTTGGAACAAAGATAAGACATTAAACAGTACTAATAAAATTATTTCTCTATTTCACTTTTGTACTAGATAACTATTTTCTTTCGAATATAATCTTCCCTTAGTGCCCTTGATCGGAATTGATGGAATACGTTCCTCGCTCGCATCCGAAGAGTAAATTAGTTTATTTTCCTCCACGTTGTCATTCGCAGTTTGTAACTTTTGCTTTTCGACAATACATTTATTATTATTTATTAACAGAAAATAATACTATATAATCTTTTGTAATTGACAATTGTTCTTTCAATGTTGAATTAATATTTTAACGAAAGAGTTTCAACCAAGATCGTAAATTAAAATACAATACAAAATTAAAAGATAATCTATAATTGAAGAGTGCACTTTTTATTATAATAATATGAAGTCGATATAATACATTATTTAATACCGATGAATTATAAAAATATATTTTATAAAGCAGCTAATTGTCATTCACTTACTGCGACAATGTTATCTCCTCTTCTACATAACACAATAAAAAATATCAATCAAATATCTTGAGAAGTGAAAACGTCTGATAAGAAAAGATAAGATTTTCTACACTTATTTTCTGACAAAATTTTCCTTGTCTAAAAATTAGATAGTGATGGCATAAAAAACAATGTTTTCAGTTCTTAGTTTATTTTGGGCTCAAAGACAAAGATTAAGGAACTTGAAATATTTGATATTTTTTCTTACAAGTCGATTAGTAGAATTCTACATAAAACAGATTATTCGTGTAAATTCTGTGAAACAACTCAACACATGGAGTTTTCGATCATCGTACATCACCCGTCCCCTCACCACTCCAACGGTTACTGTATCCTTTACACAATAGCAGAAGTGACCCTATTCATTCGAACGACGCAGAAAACTGAATTCGTCCCTCATGTTGGTAGATCAGCATTATTTTTACACGTCACCCCGTCCCATTTCACTCCTAGGAGTATTTACGTAGTCTAAACATGGAATTAAACGTCATTCGGAGAATATAATTCAACTAATATCGGTTGTTCCAAATATTTTTTTGCCTGCCACCCCCCTTCCCTTCACAACCCCACCTCTACGGGGGTCTGACCTTGGACATGAACGGCATCAGGAATATATTTATTCATCCCGGAATCCCCGAAAACTATGGATCCGACTCCAAAATGTCTGCTCTCTTCACACTCCCTTTCTTAAAAAGCGTACTCACGTGATCTAAACTGAAAACTAATGCCATTGGTAGTTAACATATTCAACTCTAAAACTCTGAAAACCATACATCTAACGCAAATCGATAATTTGCGATTATTGTTTAAATTTCACTTATTCTCACTCCCGTTTAAGGGCGCAATCGGTGTCTTATTGCGATAGGTACTGAATTTAGAATTATACGATATCAGAAGTGCCAGAGAACATTGGACTCGTCACTAATATAAACTTCAATAATTCTTACTATTCATCCCCTATTCCTAGGGGTTTCTGGGAGCTGGTCGTGAACTTAAGTGTCATCGAAAGTCATTACGCATTCATTTCACGTATCATCCCAATTCCAAGGGTGTTCTTTCCCTCATGATTGTGAACTTTGGCGACATTGGGAATGTCGGTATTCGTTTTAGTCGTCTCAAAAATTTTATATATATATATATATCCAACACAAATATCATTTCAGCGGCTACGACAATTACGATGTCAAAACTTATTATATCGGAGTTCTTTATTCTTCTTCCTTCTCACTCTTTTGCTGCGGCGGGATACTTCCATCCACGGGGACTATTCGTAGACAGAAGCAGCAGAAGACGTGGCACTAATTCCTCCAAAGACTCTCAAAATCATGTATTCAATATTAATGTCAGTAGTTTTCATTTCCCACATCCGCTGACGGTGATAGGGTTGTCCAACCCCCCACTGATGTGATGAGCGATGTAGATAAATGTGGTTTTAAACTTGAATTTCATCACTTATGAATCAGGTAAGTACTAACTTCATGGAGTATCTACTTGATACGCTTTATATTATAAAGCCAAAGGATAGGATGGTGTAGAACCACTTTCATCTATATAAATAACTATTCAATTCTGTTCGTTGGTCTCGAGCGCATCGCCTGAATGACGGGACCGATTTGGCTAATTTTTTAAAAATCGTAGTAGTCAGAATAAGGTTTTTAGGGAAAGAAAAACTGGAAAAGTTGCCCGAAAATTGCTTTTTTTCTATGGGATTTTGGTATAAAAAAGACTATAACTAGCATTTCTTTGCAATCGAAATGTAAATAAAACACCTAGAGATTCATCGTGATTTGAAACATAGTGGAAGATAATATGAAATTCTGACTTAATTCAATTGTGACTTAAATTTGGTAACAAAACCGCATGGTTCCAACATATTGCACATTTCCAGCACTTCAGCGGTGTACTACCGATAGAATTCATCTCACATGTAACATTTCTCATTGGCGCACTTCTGAATGTATTCCTTCTCAAATTGAATATCCCTGGCCACAATCGTCAATAGATAGAATAATCACTCAGATATAAGTTTTTTTTTCCTTCTAATTTTTACTTTGTTTACACATTTAAAATAGCTTTTCACAAATATACAAAACGATCACAAACAAATTTATTGAAATTTGAATAGGACAATGTCTGTCAGCTAGTTAACAATAAATCTGGTTGAAAAATTGGATATCGTGTAATTTTTTTGCTGGGGTTTTAGGGTTCGCCAACAGCAAGGTCATTAGAGCCCTCGCAGGAGGGGGAAAATGCAGTTTCGCACCATAGAGAAGAGCCGTAATGACTCTTCCCCGTGTGTGGGACTCGCCGAATACCTCGACCACGCCCACTAAAAAACCCTCCTGAAATCAACAAATATCTAAATAGAAAGATGAAAGAAAAGAAAACAGAATACCAATACATTATTTCACAAAAAAGAAACAAAAATCTTAAAATTTTAATTTTCAAATTACGGAAATGTAGGATAAAAGGAAGGAAGGCAAGGAAGAGGAAAGAAGAATGAAAATTTAAACCCTCTGGAGGAACACCGATCTACTCATAAAAATTAATCAGATGTCATCAACCAAAATCATGAAATATTTCGCTTCACTTGATATGCTTCTTTCAATTAAATATTGTGTTCGACTTTATTAATTCAACCTTTATAATGTCAGAAAAACTTACATATAATACATTAAATTTACAAACAGACACAGAAAACGTGTCAAAAATTACTGGTTCTTTGTAATGATTTTTCTGCTTTGAAGTTTGTGTTTACAAATAATTTATTTTTTCTTTGTCATTGTTTTATTTGTGTGTGTATTTAGTTTTGTTTTTTATGCTGGTAACTAAGATGAAACAAACAACTTTGTTGATGTGTCCATTCACTAACATTCACCTGAGGATGGCAGCAACATGCTGTTGAAACGTAAAAATATTAATTAATAGTCTACATTAAAAGGTAGATTATTATTTCAATTCATGATTTGAAACTTTCTGGAAAATATTTCCCCATCTGCCAATAGTTGCATGTTTTGTTGCATAAAGAAACGTTCGAACTGTTATAATACAGCGAGGAGTTGCCTGTTATTTGAACAGCGCGCGGCGATTGTATCTTACGTGAGAAAAAGGATTTCGAAGGGTTGATACTACGACGAGGAGAGGGGGCAGAGAGGGGGGTTTTCCAGTATGGAACGATTTATTCAAACACGAGTGAAGTCAACGGTGACCAAGAGACGCAAGACGATTGGTCGTGTGACGTCATCGAAGCGACTGAACGAGGGAGGAACAGTTGAGGGAAGGAAGCAGCCGTGATAAGAAGAACGTAACAAGATGGCGATACGTGGTACTATTACTCTGTACGTGTTTAGAGAATAATCAGTGTGAATTATTATTTGACGATATAAATTTGCTCTTTAAATATTACAGTGAAATAATACAGTGGTGCTGATATCACGCACACAATTCATTTGAATTTGATGAAGTAATTTGTCTAGAGCATATTTCGCAATTTTACATCAAGTGAGTCTCGAAATAAGAATTAAAAGGTGGTGATAACGTAATTCAACTCAATACGCAATCATTTCTACTGAAAGTAAGATACTCTGTTTTTCATCTCGACCACGTTGGTGCAACGTAATTCGGAATAAGAAAAGTTTAGAATCCGGATGCAAAGTTGCGAAGTAATTTTAGTGCAATTAGTATTAAAGACATTCGTGTAAACCAAACAGAGTGAGGAGAACCATTCATTGAAACGGTCTGCAGTTTTAGTGCGAATAACCTTTTGAGTGGACGAGTAGGTGACTCCGCTGCCGTCTGCCTCTTTATACTTTTGGGAGGAGGAGGAGAGGAACAAACAGCTGATGAATGGGGATTTTGACCTTCCATCTTACATCGAAAGGTAAACATCAGAACTTACGAAAAGTTCGTAAGGAAAGAGTCCAGTGTAAAATCCGATAGTAGACATTTGCTCATCGTTCACAGTCGTATGAACGATGTTCTCCTTTATTTTTATCATTTTCGCGTGTTCTTTTTTTTACCACGTTAGAGCTTTGATTATCAAGATTTCTAAATAACACGTCGATACTTTTTCCAATCGATGAGCTTATTGTATTGTTTTTTTTTCTTTGTCGACGGTGTCTGTACTAATAACAAGGAATATTATTATGAATTATTATTATTATGTTCCGTAAATAATGTAGATACGTTGTGTAAATGTTATAGAATATTGAAACACTGTAGTTATTTTGTGAATATGTTGATTCTGAAAGAAGTGTTGTTAATTGACATAGGGTTGTTGCTATGTATATACTATTGATTTGAGCCTGTTATAGTGTCTGCTTTTATGCTTTCTTAAATAGCCCCGATGATGATGATGTCAATGAACCTCGAATCGTAGGCGAACCTCTATTAGTAATTCTGTAATTTAATTGATTGTTTATAATTAAGACATATAGTAGGTGAATGAACTTGTTAAAATACAATAAGACAATCGAATTGTAAATATTGTCTACAAGTTTTTTTATTGGCCTGTATCTATGTTTGGGCCAAATCTCGCTACTGAATTAGAAATCAGTTCTCCCCCAAACGATTGAGCTGAAATTTGGCACACATATATAAACCCCATGACAATGTAATATTATGATATGTAACTCAAAAAAGTTTTTAAAAATATCTTTTAATTACGATTTTATTCCGAGATAACTCCCGGAGGATTATCTCCGGGAAGCGTCTACTGAAATGCAAAATCCGTCTCTTCATACAAATCAGTAAAACGAATTGCATAACCATCGCTTTTTCAATTATACTTATCATCATTATGACTACGTCTCAAAAAGATGTTCGTGCTATAGGTTTTCAAAAAGAAAATATATATTGCGACAAGTATTTACTTACCAACCAATCATTGTCCCATTAAATTAATTGGTGTCTACTTTTACTCGTTTAAAAATAATTCAACATAAAATATTCAATCATTTTCAGCAATAAAGATAGAAAATATCACATTTTTTAAAATTAGGAATTACTAATGCGAAATATGTATGAAGGTATAAGCATAAGGTATTGCATTACCTTAATACAAACCTAAAATTATTTTATTCGTTTTAGTACAAGGCGTAAATGAAAGCTGGTTTTAAATAAGTAAATAAATAAAAATATTTGACAGTAAATTTATAACTGCTTTTTATGATCGCTTTTAACAAATAAATAAAAAATGGTTTTTTATTTATTATTTATTAGTGCGCCAGTAACTAATTATAAAATATTTTTTCTAAATCTTTCGATACAGAAACAAAAATTATTTCAATGTCAGATGAAGAGTTTTTCTAAGGCTGTACAGAAGGGAGTGAGCAAACTTTGACCGATTTTTATAGCCCGGGGTTATTTTCAACTTTAAATTGAGACTTGTATCTGACGTAAAATGTTTATTTCGACGTAGAACTGCGATACACAATTGATTTTTGTGGAGAAATAAGTGTTTCGAAAAAGTGAGCTATGGTTACGTTATGGCATTGTTCCAAATCTGTTTGCCAAAATTGATTTTAATGCAATAACAATTACATAATTGAGCGTAATTGTGCAAGAATGTTTGCTTTGACAGAAGAAAATGCTATTATAAGAAAAGATAGCTAACTTGGCCAAACTCGCGAAGTCATGGATTTCCTGTTGATTATTCTATTAGTAATTAGTAACAATATTACTTATTATATTACATGGACGTAAACATAACCTCAAATCCAGCATCTTGGAACGAAATACGTAAGAATTGCACCTTTATAGAAGACTTACGGCCGTTCAAGTATTGAAACGCTTTATAATAAAATCATTGGCTTAGATAAATCACTCGCTTGTATTATTTTCAAATCAATTGCAATTAAATGATAAACAGTTTCTTCAAAACCTTTGTTTTCACTCAGCCACAAAAATACACTGAACTCCTCTTCACGTATGCACCAAAGTGGAGCTTCTGCAGAGCTCTGGTTTATT
This sequence comes from Laupala kohalensis, assembly GCA_002313205.1. Lineage (NCBI taxonomy): Eukaryota > Metazoa > Arthropoda > Insecta > Orthoptera > Trigonidiidae > Laupala > Laupala kohalensis. Next base: position 90,287 of record NNCF01135305.1, on the reverse strand, counting down.
AAGAGCTATTTCTTGTTTAAAATGTGAAGCGATTCATATTTCTCGTAAATTCTGATTTCGTAAGAGAACGGTTGAGAGCGAATCGCGAGCAGGAAGCGAGAGGGTCGTTGAAGCCTCGAGTCATAAAACAAAGTGACAAATCGCTCCGTAGACACAGAGTGCGCTGCGCCCCTTCTTTCGTTTCATACTTCATACTTCATACTTCAGCTCAGTCTCCCATATTTCAAAACGACAACCCAGAAAATGGAAAGGTATTACACGGAATCAATATTTCGGAAGAAAAAAAATAGATTCTGTAGATGCCTTCTAGAAGTGCACGGGCGGTAGTTTGTCAAAATTTACTGCGCAAAGAAGTGCTATGGAGCACGAACATACAACAGGACAGTCCTACGTTTAAGAGTAGAATAAAAAACCAATGACAATATCATGCGACGAAGCGAAAGAAGGTGAAAAAAATTGCAATAAATGTCTTTCAGTTTTCTTATTGTCCATAACACATTGGGGAAGAGAAAATTTTGCTTAGAATTCAGAACCTATGTAAATTAATATATTTTCATCATCCAATATCAATTATACATTTGCGTTTAATAATCAAATAATTATGCCATTACATGCTCGATACCTCTCGTCAATTTGAGATATAAAATATACTTATACGTTAATTGTGTTAGTGAATGCATTGGAATTAATTTACGCACCCTTAAAAAAGTAGATCGTTGTTCTTAAGATAAAAAATTCAATATAAAAATATTTTTAGATTACGTGAAAATTTAACTCTCGCAAATTGACAAAATGATGCAACAATTAGAAATGCAACGATGAAAATATTGCGACCAAAAGCAATCAGTCATATTTTGAGACATGTATTTCAAATAAAGTAAACTGAATGTAAAAAACAACAACAAACCATTCGGTCTAATTGAACCGCATGGAACACTTATTGACATTTAGAAAAGAGAAGAAAAAAAACCGAATTATGCGTGAATGGAGGGAGGTCATATGAATTGGAGGTAATTCGTCCAAATGCTGGTCAGTTATCGTCCCCGACATAATCAACATTCACTCCGACATTGCAGGTGCTCTCTTTATCGAACACTGACGAAAATACCCTCTTCCCACTCGGACAAAATGTGACACACCTCAAGTCGTTGTCGAGGTTTAAGGCAGCGTGAATGGAGTGGCTGGAATTGAATCAGAGAAACGAAATGTTATTATTGTGGTGTGAACTTGAAGAACATAACCTCACCGACCATTCGAATGAAATAATTGTGATTACAATTGATGGTGTAGTACATCGAGTCCTATTTACAAAAACAATATGAGCTTTGAAATCACAAAAATTGTGTGAAACTCGGAAGTATTTTTTACAACACTTGAATCTCAGGATATCTGAGAAAGATATTTCAATTTTCGCGAGGGGAGATGAGTTGCACTAGGTCGCCTTGTGTCTTTCAAACGAGTCAAGCGAGTTCTTAAATTGTTAGTAATTTTATTAACTGATAGAAATAAATTAAATAATGTTTTTGTTCATTATTATTAATATTCGTGTTTTTTAACAATGAGTAAAAATAAAGAAAACCGACTCTGAGTGCTAGCCGCCCCCACCTCAAAGACCACTCGACGAACGTTTCATTTCTTCTTTTCATAGTGACTCAAGTCATCTATTGTCTGATATGTTGCATTTAATAACTCTTTCTTTTCTACGTATCTCATCAGACACTCAAAAATAAATGTAGTCTTCTTCCACACCATTGAACGACGTGTTTTGAATGAGCTCTGAAGTAAACGACGTTCTCTGATAGCAAAATGATACTCAACACTCCACAGAAAACGTACCGCAGTCGTCAGCGAAGAAACAAATGTCTCTGTATATGAACCGGTTTTCGCCAAATCATCCTCCATGTAATTATTAAAAAAAGCTCTTCAAGAGAATTGAATCCATTCGTTTCTTCGTGATTTTCCGTATTTTATGAGAATATAAAGAAAAAATGAGGGGAGACCAAAATTACTGTTTCTTTGTAATATCTAAAAAAAAATAGTTCGAGGAACCAAAATGAAACAAAAGGAGATAGGATTGAGTTGGTTAACGTATGCATGGTGTAGGACAAACGTAATTTGCACAACTGAACAAAATTTAACACAAAAAAATATCCATTTTATTGAGTAAAATGTTTTAATATACGAAAGTTCCTAAATAAACGACTTCTTTTAAATAAAAAGATCTTACACTTTTGAAAATGAAGAAGTAAAAATTCCGGGACGTGGCGGAAATTCTTTGCACAATTGCTTTGAAGACGACGAGAAGAAAAATAAAAAAAAAGAGTAAAAAGCAACACAGAGAGAGTGGGAGGTCGTAAGAGCGCGCGGGGTGTGAAGCATCTGTTTATTCGTGTCCTCCCGAGTGTTGTTGCTGTAAAGGAGTCCTGTCGACTTGCCTCTGTAGACCCCCACTTCCCTTCACTACGGCACTACAAGAATACCTATTCTCATGCCGCCATTTTGGTGCAAACTCCTCTCATGCCTCCATGAAAACGCATCGGCAGCAACGTTGTTTTCGGAAGAAATAATGTGTTTGTGAATACATGCTCATAGTTTAAAATATTACAGTAATACAAACAATGAACGAAAAAAAAAACATTAAAATATTCCTTCATATTTATTATCGACTACCTGACTTCACAGACGTTATCCTGTCAACATTTCAATAAATTTGTTTGCGATCGTTTTGTAAATTAATGAAAATTATGATTCTTCCAATTTGTCCGAATTTTCCGACTTTCCTTTGTAATTGTCCCAAATTTTTTTTCCTGGACCATAACGAACAAAATAAAAATAAAAATTAAGCATATTTATCGTTCGAATCGTGAGTTACGGTCTTCAGTTCACACAAAAATCACTTTCAGTTTTTCTCGAATTTTCCGGGCAACTTTTCCAATTTTTCTTTCCCTAAAAACCTTATAACGAACATTTAAAAAAAAATTAGCCAAATCGGTCCAGCCGTTATCAAGTGATGCGCTTATCAACGATTTGTATTTAATTTGTATTCATATAGATTCAATAATTGTATGTATATCACTACGTAGGATAAACTAAGGTAGAACAAGAATATGTCTTTTAAGCCTGTGTCAATTCCAGACAATATTTGTTATTAACACAAGATTTCGTATAAAAAACTGCTACTTTCATCTGAAAACAAAATCCTACACGGGAGATGAGGGTATGACACGAAGCACCAAAATGTTGGGACAAATTAAGGAAAAATGAGGAAGGTATACGAGACATTGAATTTGCTAGCAAACAATTTAATATCATAAAATGACGGTTGAAAGAATGGTAATAGAAAGCTAAATTTCCGTGTTGAGACCCTGGGATGATGTGAGATGATCAAGGTCGATGTCGCGGTGTTGCGCGTAAGCAAGTCGATCGGTGACTCCCTGTGGCGTCGCTCGCAGTGATGAGGTGATGCGTGGCGGAGAGGTAGCCCTTTGTAGAGTGACTGTCCGCCAGACAGTGCGCCTGCTGGCGAGACGAGTGACGAATGCGCTTCGAGTTGCAACCTGATGTCGGCATGGAGCGGCTGCCACGTGATGAGTGCGAGTGATATGCTGCCTTGTGTCGAGTGAGGACGTAGTTGGTCCGTTGGCTCGCCTGTCGTAGTCTCGCGCTGCTAGCGCGATCGATGCGCCAATCGACAGCAACAGGACGTCGCGACGCCTGGCTGACCATATCGATCGATGGCGCTACGTGACATTATATTTCTAAAAAAAATGTAGTTCTGAAGAATGAGGATTCAGGGAACTAACAACATGCAAAAGCCGAGTTTGGATCATGAGAATATCTATTGTTCTAATGCCTTGGGCTCCCCTTCTTCCCTCAGTTGCCCTTCGGGGGAACGCTGTGACAGGGGATTCAGATGAGGGTGCTGGCAAGCCATTCGTGTAAAGGGGCGTAGGAGGGATGGCGGGGTTGAAATTGGATCGTCAAGCGAAAGGGGGAGAGTGGGAAGGAAAGGAATTTGTGTTAATTGTGATGATGACAGAGGTAACAAAGAGAACGGAAATTATAGCCTTAGAACAAAGGATTCAGGAGGGAAATAGCGATGAAGATGACGGCGAAGAGAGATCTCACGGTTCACATACGATTCGTAACTCTTTCATTTACACAAGGACTACAAATCGTTGATCATATTTTCAGTCTCCATATTTCACAACTAAGAATATCTAGCGTTTAGGCCGAATGAACCAAGTTTTTTTTTTTTTTTGCGCCCACGTTTCGGTACATTTTGTATTTTCTTCTTGGCTAACAATTCTAAAACATGATTATTCCGTTCATACCATCCCATAACTATCACAACACCAATCCTGCACACATCCTCCTGCAAAACACACAACCATTTCACTACAAGTGATAAATGTACCTTGGGATGGAGTTAAAATAATCAACAAATTATATCAGAAACGGGATAGTAATTAACGGACACTTCCCTGTAATTCATCTATAGAAGAACACAAAAACAGTAACTGTAACCAATATTTTGAGCATGAAATGCAAGATAAAATCCTATTATTCAATTATCGAACCTAATAATATAAGTGACGTTGTTTTGAGTGGTTAACTCATTCGCTTATTCATTCATCAATGCAGGAAAAAAAAGCCAGAAATTGTGTTGTAGACGCTCGCTAAATATTTTTTTTTCGAAGTTTCGATTTGAAATAGTTAAAAAGGGGTGAAATGATATTTTTCGTATTTTCGTCCTTTTCACGAATCAATTCAGATAATTTTTATGTAAAAATGCGTTTCCTTCTTCTTCACTGAATTGTATAATAAACCGTAACACAACTGCAAAACCTCCCGAACGAAGCCGAGTTGTCTAATAGTTAATTCCAAGACTCTTATTCCCTCTCTGAACAAAATCTTCCGCCGTAACTTGAACTTAATACTCAAATCGTCTTCAAAAAGTTCGCTCATCTCAAGTGATCGTATCAATTCTCGAGTGTTTGGCCGCCGTCTCTTCCCCTCAGCTGCTCTCGTGTTTGCTTTTGTTGTTGACGGGACCCAAAGTCTCTTCTGCTCAAGTCCTCACAGGCGTTTGTTTCTTGACGGAAACAAAAACACGAACGAGGGACGACGCGACGTAGTCCATGTGAGCTCACAAAGAGCTAACACATTTTCCCAGAATAGACGAGAGAGGACAGCAAAGTTTTTGAAATCGGTGTGTGACATCAAAGACACACTTGTGAGGATGATTTTCGATTCTGTATCTCGCGAATACAAAGTAACCAACGTTTAAATGAAGATTGGATATTTTCTTAAAATAAATTCCAAATGACCAATCTCCTTCACATTCTCGTATGCAATATTAGCAGCAGGGGTAAAACGACTATAATTTGTCTTAAATGTTTCATTAATCGGTTGAAACTCTGACCGGAAATTGCAATTATTATTGAATAATCAGCTCTACGGAAATGCAAAATAATAATAATAATTGTTTAAGGTTTGTCTTCTTCGGCAGTTCTCAAAATTTGGTTCAACATTTTTTATGTCAAAATTCATTTCATTCTGAAATAATCATTTTTTCACAAAACATTCACAAGCACAATTCAAACCCCTTTCTTACGGACGATTTCTTCAAAATTGAAAAGGTCTACTAAATCTTGGAAATTCAATTTTCGAATAATTTCAATGTGCTATCATAAATCAAGCATAAAAGGGCACGAATTCACATTTCTCTACTGAGCGAAGAAGATTCAGGGAAGACGTCAGTAAGAAATTCTCAGAAATATTGAAGTGGGGGGGGAGAGATCAATGCAAAACAATACAAAGAGAAGGAGAAGGACATTCCGTTCCTCACATCTAACAACGAGAGGTTAAATGTGGATAAGTTTACATCGTGTGATGGCATACTAGAGTATCTCTTTAGAACCTAGTTTTACTGTCCTCATTTAGAAAAAAACTAAAAATATAACTGAATTTCATTCTCATAGTCGAAGACAAGTCCAGTGGTCTTGTCTTCGCCACCGCAATATCACTGGGTTCAATCTCTTCTCGGCCGAACTAGATGAGTTTTTCAGTAAGGGGTTTCCCTCACCTTCTCCAGACAAATGTCGGGTCGGTACCGTAAGATCCTCAGCATCCCGACACCTCTCCTTCCCAAGTCCAACGGTTGGGTGGAAGAGTGGGCCAAATAGCCAGAACCTCCTCTTAGCCAAAAGGCATGTGATGAATGAGTGTTAAATTATTTATGTACTTCGAATGACAAGTTGAAAAACTCAGATCGGAGGGACAGTTTTAGTTAATGGAACTCGGACGCTTCTGTTCTGATAAGCTGAGAGAATCTTCCCAACAATGCACTTCATTCTCGTAATAAGAATAGAGTGCGTGTGAAAGGAGATAAATCCGAGTTTGGCGACACGAGCTGCGAGCAGCACGTAAATCTAGATACGCACTCAACTTCCAGCCATTCATCAATATTTCCTTTCGGCTTTCGCGGATTTGGCATATTAAACGCCGCCGTTAGAGAGGGCACAAGTGCAGTTTGAACAGAGTTGTAATATTTACGACTGGCGAACGTTTCAGTCGATTACAGCTTTCAATTAACGGCGCACTAATATCCATGTTTTGTCATTATCCTCACTGAACAGAGCTTTTTTATTTTTATTTTTATGTTTTACAAAAATTCACCTTTTGGACACGTTTTGGTGTCAAGTTTGAGATCTTTCAACTTTTTCCCTCGTTATATTAATTATGTGGATATTAATTTCAAAGTTACTAATGGCAGTATCATTAAATTTGACCTTATATTAGAGATTTTAAAAGACGCTAAATCCTTAAGATATTCTTTATTGACTCCATATATCAAATATTTCTTTGAAAAATATCTATTTTATAATTTCTTAAGATGTGTTGTTTAGGTGATAGGGATTTCTTTTGTCCAGATTCTGAAAACAAAGCGCATATGGATCAATGCGGTGATCGCTTTGCACTTTCATGATCATAATTTTATCTCTCTGCAAGTGAGCAGCGCGCGGCGCACAGAGTCATAATAAAAGTATACAAAATAACAATTACAGGTTAGATAACATATCAATATGTCGTATCGTGTTATGGATGAAGCCAAACGTGTGGCGAGGTCTCAAATCTTGCTGTCTTTGGATCAGAATGGAGCAAAATCCATCAGAAGTTCCTCAGAAGTGTTTAACGGTCTTAAGTCTCTTAATTTTTTGTGTTGCAGATAGAGGTTATGTGGGAAACTTCTTTTGGGAGGAATGAACTGACATTGTAATCATAACGTACCGGATGGTTATAATTAAAGTTACCCTGTTTACACCTAAGTAGAGTCCTAAGTTCCGATCGACGTATTTCGTTGAAACTTGGTAAATACGTTACATGTTCCGTGGGTGAAAAAATCTGCAATGAAAAAATAGTTCAAATTTCGACCACGAGATGAGAAGAGGGCACATAAAGGACAGAAAAGACAAATTGAAAACACATCATACGGACTATTCTTGAATTGAAAACAAGCATAACACGGCCATCTTTGAGCAATCGATCGAAATACACTTTGCTTTGAACTTGTGATTGAGGCAATTCGAATTGATGCACATTGAACAAATGGGTGAGGAATAAAATTTGTCGGTTATATGTCCCTTCCTCACCTGGTGGTCGAAATTTGAACGATTACTTTTAATCGCAGATTTCTTTTCCCCCACTGTCATTGTATTTACCAATCACCAACGAATTACGCCCACGTAGGTCTAAATAGGGCTTCTTTATTTATAACCACCTGGTATCTTAAGTCTAAAGCAAACTTCTTCCATTCCAACTATTGCGTCAAACGTTTAAGAAAGCACAGTTTTCCAGATTCTTTATTGATTTGTGAATTTTTTTCTTGGACTTTAGGGCTCATCAACGGCAAGGTCATTAGAGTCCTGATTTGTGAAATGACACCAATAATAATGTAATTTACTAAATCAATTGTAGTGCTAATAAAAGTTTTACGATGTTGGCAAACGCACCATACTTAATCAAATCACTTCAATCAAGTCCTGCTTGGAGAAACGTTTAACCAAAACCACCGCGGTTTGTGGCTATTTCATGAGAAACATAGAAGTGGGGGGGTATTATGACTAGTTTAACAGACTTCGGAGTTTATTATTATCATCATCATCATCATCATCATCAGGAGTTCAGAGAAAATGAATCACGAAAATAGTGCCGGAGCTTTGCTTTTGCGAATAATGCTTTTCATTGATTTAGAACAACTTATCTTAATCCCAGGGCCATCTTCTACACGCGTCCACCAGGTGGAGTTTGGCAAAATAAATCAAACAAATGGGCCATATGGATTTATTTGTTACGCGATATTTTTATTATATAAAAAATTATTATTAATTTCAGACAAAAATAAATAAAATAAATTTGTTGTCAGAAAAGCAAAAGTCACAACCTGCCTTTGACAACATGGAGGTAAGCAAGTAAGCGGAAGCAAGTAAGGGACCATCCCATCAATTCCGTTTAAGGACCCTCAGGTAGAGGCAGATTGAAAAATTAAAACCTTTGATAATCGTAGACTTTTTTGAGGAGCTTTAGGGCTCGTCAACGGCAAGGTCATTAGAGTCCTTGAAGGTGACGGAAAAATGCTCTTTCTCACCGTAAAGACTCTTCTCCGTGCATGGGACTCGCCGAATATCTCGACCACACCCACTAAAAAAACCCTCCTGATTTCAACAAATGTCTAAATACAAAAATGAGACAAAAACAGTTGCCCAATACATTATATCATAAAAAGAAAAAAAGATTTTAAAATTTTAATTTTCAAATTACGGAAATGTAGGATAAAAGGAAGGAAGACAGGGGAAAGGAAAGGTGAATGCAAATTAAAACCCTCCCGAGAATTTGTGGGAGGAGCCCCGATCTACTCATAAAATTCGAAAATTCGAATTTTTGGTAAATCTGCAGCCAGACCAATTTGTCTCCGTATACTCGAGTATCTTCTGCAATCAGTTAGTAGGTGACGCACTGTCAGAAAACAGCTACACTCCTCACAAACGGGTTCATCATCAAGTAGTAAGAGATACCTATGAGTGAGAGGACAATGTCCTATGCGCAGGCGGGTCAGTAAGACCTCGTCGCGCCGGGCTGGCCTACAGGAACTGCTCCATGACTTAACAGAAGATTTGACTTGACTTGACGGAACTTAGGAGATCTCGTTTTGGAATCATGGAGAAATCCACGCGATTCCTGAGGCATGCCGTCTTTGCGGAATCGTCTGCTTCCTCATTTCCTTTGATACCCACGTGTCCGGGAACCCAGCAAAACATTATGTTCTTTGCATCACTTTGGAGCGAAAAAAGCAGATCCTGGATGTTCTGGACCAGCTTATGAGCTGGATACATAGTCTGAATGGCTTGAAGAGCACTTAGAGAATCAGAACAAATCAGGAAATTTGATCCGCGGGAGCAGTGTCCTATAGAGGTGCAAAAATACATGTCCAAGGACTGGGTGAATAAAATCGAAAATTATTACCTACAAAAAATATCCTGAATAAAAACATCATTCTTTAAAAAAAAATACGAATACGAACTACCAAAATAATATCAAGTTTTAATAATATCAATATATAGTTTTATTTGTTTTGTAACACGAAACTTCTTTTGCTGTTATTTCAGTGTGACGCATGTCATTATTTTGCTTTGGGTCCCAAAAATATAAAACTCACCCCTTTGATGGAAATTGATGTGATGATCCCTTACTTCCTCCCTTCCAGAGAAAATCAGTTTATTCTCCTCCACGAAGTCATATGCAGTTATTTAACTCCCTTTTTTTGACAAATCCTAGAAGAGTCTTCGGTCGATAAAAAATTCGTTATACTTCAATATTGCCCGGGGTAAGTCGAATTTGAATTTTCACGTCACAATTAAGGGGTGAATTTTCTTCGCATGTAAACTTCTGCTCTCTAGATATCAAATGTCCGATTCTTATCTAGTTCTACAAGAAGTTATGTCGCTCTGCTGTCACATTAGCAACTTACTAAAATCCAATTAATTAAAATTTAACTTACTTGACTGGAGTCTCAGGGAAGTTACTCTCTTCGCACGAGGAGGGTGGGGGGGGGGCGGTTGAAGCATTGGTCGCGTTTATAACCCTTTGTCTGCGCTAAATATTGTCAACTAATTAAGAAGGTGAATTATGCAACGAAAGAAATTGAAAACATAGTAGAGATAAAAAGTTAAAGTGATTATAGTTTTGGCAAACAGCCCGTCCCTCAAAAATAAATTTCTAGCTGGGAACCAATCACAAGAACTGGAACCGGCAAACTTTTCACAAGTCGACAGAAGGTGTGTGACGCAGGCAGGCAATCTCGCAGTTTCTGGAATAAAAGTGGCCGTGGAACTCCAGGGAAATCTCAGAACGCAGTGACAGACAGACAGACACGTGAGAAGAGACGCTAGAAACGAAATGACATGTAGAGTATGAATGCGTAATTTTATTTTTGGGAATTCTTATCTTAACTACAACATAATGTTACATCGAACAAGAGAGTTATTCATGTGAATAAAGACATCTCTTTCACGGATTAAACGAAATTATTTTCAATTCAATGCTGATTAATACGCAGAATTTCTTATCTAATATTAGGGTATTATTATTACGCAGAGCAAATATTATCAATAAAGTAATAATTTTTATATTTTACTTCATCCAGCTACTCACCGAACAGAGGACGGTAAAGTGTCAAACAAAGTCGTAAAAGAGAGAATTGAAATTAAAAAGGATGTTGAAGAGAGAGAATTCGCATCGGACATAAATATAATACATTGGATACTTTAAGTAATGTAACTTTTCTCAGACAAAATGTAACGTAAAGGAATCGAAACGCGTACGAACGGAATATGTTTATTAGTTTATTGTAAAATATTACCAGGGAATTAGTTTGTTACTGATCTCTCGAAAATAAACTATTTATTTATTTACTGATGTTGGTACAGGGCTTGTATAAAATGTTGCCGAGTGTTTCCTCGCGTCATGTCAGCAGTAGACTATGGGATGTTTTGGAACTTAAATCCGTCGCTAACATATGATTCGCTATCGTGTCTTTCCTTCCGACGACGTTCTTCTTTGTGTGTACAAAGAAACTTTCCAACATAATATACACGTGGACGAGAGACTGTTATTGGTAGACTGATGAGAATTGTTGTTTATTGTAGGTCAGTAAATAAAATTGTATTTGTGATCGATTTCTATTAAATCAGCGAAATCCACTTTCTCTCATGTACGTCTTTCCATCTGCAGCACAAGAGAGTGACAAGAAATATCGCAAAAGTGTTATGTAAAGGTAATTTCGTTGTAGACAGAAATTGATGTATTTTCGTATCTGCAGTTTGCGTTTGCTGTCCTCCTATGTATTTTATCATTATCATATCTTTCATTTCAGTTTACGAAAAGTGTATTCTACGTTTGCTTGGTCCACTTACACTTCTAAATATTATTCAAGCTTCTTCAAACAGTAAACTAATGGTTAAGTGTAGCACACATAAATTATTTTACTCCGTCTATACAAAACTTTCAAGCGAAATACAGCTAATGCGGATGTAATACATACTAATTTTACTTTACGTACTGAAAATTTAAGCAAAATCGTTAGAGTTGTTTTTGAGAAATATTCCAAACAGTACTTTGACCTTTATGTAAAGTACCCTTTGTTTTAAAGTAAAAAAGAAATTAGAGCACCTGCGTCGACAAAAAGTAAATTCTACCGTAAATACGAAATATCAAGTAAATTGATTCATCCGTTTACTCAGAATCGCTGCGCACAGACGGACGAACGTTATGCCATAAACCACTATTTCTGAATCAGAGATTAACCAAAACGGATATTTCCGTGGAAATCTCGCTTTCGAATATTTTCACGATTGCAAAACTTTCTATATAGTACTACGTATATAAGAAAGTGAAAACGGAGCTTTTGAGTCATACCAAACCAAAAACAAACACTTTTCGAATGAGTCACTTGTTATCCAGAAGCCTCATAAACATCGTTCTCTCATTTAAAGTCCGGTTTCTTAATTTTCGTTTTCTTTTCAGTAGGGAAAGTCCTGAACCATACCTACTTATATTAAGTTAAACTTGAACAGGTCCCGAAGATGCCCATAGGGTTCGCGAAGGGTAGAAATGTGGTCAGCATCTCGCCCAGACCGATTTGACCCCAGGATAGACCCTGGAACTCATTTTACAGCAGACTGAGTACGCCTGGTAGTCAGTCTGGATGTTGAGATGTGATGAAAAATCCCAACGCTGACTCCTCTAGTTATATTAAGAGAAAAATTATCTGTAACACTGGAAAGTGCTTGATAATTTCTGTTTTGCAATCTCGGCGTAAGAGCAAAATGTAACATGAAAATTAACGACTACATTAACTCGGAAATTTATTTGGTTTCATTATCACATGTCATGTTTTTGGACAGAGTTAAAACGAAAGAAGCTTTTAAATTGCTTACAAAATTATGTGTCATAACACAAAAAATCATTAATTTTCCAATTTAAAAATAAAAAATAATTTAAAGACACATATTATAAATACGTCATATACAACGCGCTTTACAAATAACTTTAATCATTCAAATTAAATGACGCACTTTGTTATGCTCCACATTGTACGTAGTATAAATATTATTTTACGCGCCTCCAAAGCTTATGAATTAAATCAGAATTTAATTTTGAATGAGCAGATGTGAAAGACTGACAAAACATAACGAGGGCACTAAATTACACTTTTCGCCATAATGTCCAAAATAAGAAAAGTATAAAATTGAAAGTTATTATACAAAAGTTAAAAGCACACATTTTCTAGGAATAGATAAATTGCTCACGAAGACCTAAGTTTGACAAAAATTCCAAAGCGAGCGGATGCGATAGAGAATGAAAAGCTACCTTTAGATATTAATCGCCGTACACATACAGACGAATGGATTTTTGTAAAATGCGCTCCTTTGTTATCACAAACCCTTCAAGTTGTGAAATGTCAAACTCGAAATTTGTCTCCAACTTATTTTTTCTATACAACGTATAACGCTCGCAAAAACACGCTACACTTGAACATTAAAAAATTTAGAAGTATAACTTCCTAAAACAAATCACTTAATTTATTTACAACATTCTAGAAATATTATATTAAATATTCATTACGACTGGCAATAAATTCATAGTAATGTTACATCTCTCACGAATAATTGGTTTTCAGAGCTAACAGTCATGGAAACAAAATGGATTATAAACTGAATTTAAATTTTAAAAAGTCAAATGGCATCAATCTATTTATTTAAAATTATCTGGCGGAATCGTCAGGCTTCGATATTTAGTCGTAGATTGCTGTTTTGGTCACTTGAGTCTTTTGGAGACTTAAATATACGACATCATCACTCATCTATAAGATGTGTAATCAATATACTGCCAACTCCACATGTCCGCCCTCTCATAGCTCAGGTGGTAGCGCGCTCACTCACTCAGTCAGTCTTCAATTCCCAGTAAGCCCTTTCGTGGCTCAGGTTCTCGCTCATCACAAAGTCATATAGTTCGATTGGCATCAGATAAAATTTATCACAGAGACAATGTCCCAGTTTATATGTAGCTGCGACCTTCCCTCTTCTGTCTAAAGTACCTATAACTGGAGTAACGTCGATTAGCTCTAATAACTCTAACTATTACTAACTAGTCCCACTAACACAAGCCAACAACCAACAACAGCCCCTACCACCCACCCACCTCCTACCTCCCACCTCCTACCGCCCCATTTCCCATTTACAGATACTACAAAGAAAAAACTCCTCCTCCTCTTAAACATCCAAGCTAACGTGACCGGCCAGTTGAACTCGTGTGCCACCCCATCTAAAAGAAATACGGCTCTATTAGTCAGTCTGATTTTTATTGATATATTAATTAGTCAAGAAAGTAATCGGCCTGAATCGTCGTTAATGAACAAAATCGTTGAAATATTTTCTGAAGTGAAGATTTTCAATCAACAAGAAACTAGAGCATTTTCTGACTTCAAATAAGTACAAGACGTTCTGAAATGACTTCGTGAGGCGCAGGGGGCAGACAGTAGAAAATAATGAAAGATTTTGTGACTGGAGTTCATGAATGAGTAATTACTGTAACTGGACAGTTGGGTATTTAAAAAATTCATGACGAATTTCTTTGGAATATGTGTATTGAAATATTTGAGTCTAGACCAGTTACATGGATATGAACAACTGATTTCGATTTTCATACGTCACTTCGCTTCTGTAGCTCCGAAAGTTGGATAATATTTTCTGATTTGTAACAAATATAAATTAAATTGCCTATAATCAATGAGTCTTTTCATGTACAAATTTCGATACGTCTGATAATAAATTTAATGTTCCGAATTTTTCCCCAAATCATCTCCCTGCATGAACAAAAGCTTCATGAACGTCTGAATAGATTAAGTAAAGCCACATTAGATTACGCTAGTCACAGAGAAGAGATATATCCATTAGAATACAGAATAATCGATAACAAGGAATTTAATCTGAATGAAAATATGAATGTTTAAATATATAAATATAAATTTATTGTCAGAAAAGCAGTACAAAACTGCGTATGACCACGTGGAGGACAACAAACTAATTTACTCTCCGGAAGCAAGCACGGAACTATCCCATCAATTCGGATCAAGGGCCCTAAGGCAGAGGCGGATTCAAAAATTTCAGCAAAAATTACTAGATAAGATAAAAAATTAGCTACGAGTTATAGTACTAACAGAATGTCAATATGTTTGTAATTTAACACAAAAAAATTATTTTACATGTACAAATTATTATCGAACTATATATTATTTTGAGTAGAGAGTTTACAAATCATAAGAATTGAATAACACTAAATTCACGATTTATTATTACAATAAACACGCTTAGACAAAGCCTAGAGAACCTGTATAAGATATCCGCCTCTACCCGAAGGAAAACCGGAGAAAAACCCGGGCCAGGATTAAAGGGCTACAGAATTAATGTACACAACCGTGTCAAAGTTGAGTATAAAAAGCTTAATTAATATGAGCCCATGCAAGAATATAGGTTTTGAAATTGTTATAAATTATTTTAAAAGTACTACAGCAATGGATGAAGTACAAGACGGATTTAACTTTGTTAAAATCAATAAATACTTTTACATTGTGGAAGCACTGGTGCAGGAGGTAGTTTTTAACCGCGGATTTTTGGCAAAAAGTGGTTGACACTCTAGGACGATGAATATTATTTATTTTGCGAGTATTGTGTTCGTGAACAAGACTGTTTCGTATAAAGCAAGGGTGGCACTTCAGTAATTCGGACTTAACAAACAAGACCGTTTCATAAATATAAATGCAGGGAAGTGTTAAGATATTTAATTCCTTGAATAAAGGTTTACAAGAGTTTCGGGGGTGAGATTTACAAATTATCCGAACTATCCTCTTCTGAATTCTGAAAGTTTGAATACTCTGACCGGAATTACCCCAGAAGGTAATGCCGTAACGTAAATGGGAGTAAACGTTTGCAAAATATACGCAACGGGAAATACGTGGACTAACTGCGTTAACTAAGATTCGGAATGCGTAACACAATTTGCTTAATTGAGAATTAAGATTGTCAACGTGACAATTCCATTTGAGGTTGTCTTGAATATGGAGACCTAAGAATTTTGTATTTGTAACAGTTTTTAATTGTGTTCCGTTTAAAGAAAGAGAAACCTGGGGTAAAGATTTTGTGATACTATTGTGAAATGACATAGACACTGTTTTGTCAGTGTTTACAATGAGACGATTTGCATGGAACCAAGTCGAAAGGTTAGACAAAACTTTTTGAGCATTGGCGTGTTTACATAGTAAATTAGTGTCATCAGCAAAAAGAACCATTTTGCAATCTGATGTGGATGATGACATGTCGTTCACATACAATAAAAAGAGTATAGGACCGAGAATTGAACCTTGGGGTACTCCGCAAGTAAGTGGCTTTGTTTCTGAAAGACAACGCTCAAGTATTTTATTTTTAGTATAGGCTATTTCGACCTGTTGATATCTATCCTTTAAATAAGAAGTTAGCCATGGATGTGGAAGTCCACGAATGCCTAAAGAATGCAATTTGGTAAGGAGAATTCCGTGATCGATGACATCGAATGCTTTGGATAAGTCAAGAAAAACACCCTGAGGATTTTCTCCACTGTCTAGAGATGTGGTAACATCGTTTAAGAAGGAAAATATGGCGCTTGTAGTGGAAAAGGATTTCCTAAAACCGTGTTGATCGTCAGAGAGAATGTTACTTTTTGATAAAAAATCTAGAAGACGCTTATAGAACACTTTTTCTAGGATTTTTGAGAAAGTGGGTAATAGAAATATTGGTCGGTAATTTAAAATTTTAAGTTTGTTTCCTTTCTTGTGTAAAGATTTCACTTTAGCTCTCTTAAATATGTTAGGAAACACCCATTACGATAAAGAACTATTAAAAATATTTATGAGTGGATTTAATATAGCGTGGGACGAAAATTTAACAATAAACTTGGGTATATCATTTACACCTGTTGAAAATTTGTTTTTTCTGACCTTCCTTGGTCAGCTCTTGTTCTTTTCGATCCCGACGCTATTAGGGCTAGGGTATCTTTCATTTTCCTCTTTATTTTTTTTATGTTTTTAGTAAAGTGAGATATGTTGGTATTTCAGTTTTGAGTTGTAATTCAGGAGGGTTTTTAGTGGGTATGGCTGAGTCATTCGGCGAGACCCACACGCGGGGAGAGTCATGTTGGCTCTCCCTAGTGCGTAACTGCATCTTCCCTACCTGTACAAGTTTTAAGGGCTCTAATGACCTTTGATGTTGACGAGCCCTAAAGCCCCACAAAAAAAAATATGTTTTTTAATGAGCTGATGATTCTCATGACATTACTGGCGTTAGTTTCGGAAGTGAACATAGAATTGGGTACGTGGGTGAATGTAATTGAAGGACATTGATTTGGATATATTGAGTTCGTTATATTACCTATTTGTGATAAGTAAGAATTAAACAAACTTGCGATGTCCTGAGGATTTGATACGATTTTGCCATCGTTTAGTAGAGAAAATTTTTTTTTCGCGATTTTCAGAAGTTGACGTGTAATTTTTAACAATATTCCAAATGGCTTTTGACCGGTTGTTCGATTTAAGTACCTGCCTGTCGTTTTTCATAACTTTAGCTGCATAGACTACCTTTCGAAGAATAGTCTTATATTTACGAAAATAATCATGGAATTCGGGAGGTTGGTTATAGTTTTGAAAGATAATATAAACGGCGTTTGTTTTTTGAAGAAATCCTTATCCCTTGGGTGATCCATCTATTGTATTTCTTTGTGTTAAGTAACTTGCGTTTTATGGGAAAGCTAGAGTTGTAATGTTTTAGGAATATTGAGATGAATACATTGAATTTGTCGTCGGTGTTTTGGCAATTGTAAACATCTTTCCATGTTTCTTCACGCAAATAATATATAAATATGGATTGATTTGTGTCATTTAACTCTCTTGAAAACTTGTAAAGGATTTTAAGTGGTTTTACCTTATCTTTCATAGTCAATACTTGAGCAAGGTGATCGCTGTATCCGGCGATAAACACTTCAGAGAAATACGATATTTCATTGTTGAGAATAATCTGATCTAACATTGTTTGAAATGAACGGGAGAGGCGAGGTCGTTTAAGGCTGAAGGAGTCGATAAGATTCTTGAATCGATTAATAGGTTTACAATTATGAAGCATAATTATTTTATTTACCTGATAATGTGGCAGATACTACTTTCCCCACATCTTCTAGTTGTTAAGTAAGTTTCACTCGGTTCCATATTTAGCATCAATAATTTATACAGGACTTGAGAACAGTCGTTGACAGTCCAACAATCTCTTCTACTGGAGCATTACGTAACTCACGCTCGATACTATTTCATTCGTCAGAAATCAAGTTACATCGTTTTAAAACAAATAAGTTGAGTAGCGTCTTTGCTGGATGTAATTTTTAAATGCTCTTGTTCTCTCGGAAGGAAAAGGTGAAAAAGCAAACACCTTAGACAATGGTAGACACTTCTCTTAATATTTTTTTGTGGGGCTCTACGGCTGACCGACTTCGAGGTCATTAGAGCCCTAAAAACTTGTACATGTAGGGAAAATGAAGTTGCGCACTAGGGAGAGCCAACATGACTCTCCCCGCGTGTGGGACTCGTCGAATGACTCGACCATACCCACTGTAAACCCTCCTGAATTACAACTAAAAACTCAAATATCTCAAAACTTTACTTATATATCATTTTTAAAAAAAGAGAAATAGGAAAATGAATGATACCCTGATAGCCCTAATAGCGACGGGATCGAAAAGAACAAGAAGAGGTGACCGAGGGAGGGCAGGAAAGAGAAAGGAAGGAACCGCAATGCCAGACTCAGCTCGGGGCCCAGTGTTCGCCAAACACCTACATACTAGATGTAAGTCCTCCCCTGGGGGTGGGGGTTGGGGGGTTGGATTCTTTTAATGTTGTTTTGTTGCACTTTGATACTTCATTTGTGTGACTTGCTCCTTCCTTCCGGTTGCGTAGAAAAGGAACGCAGCGAGTACACGGAGACAAAGAAGGAAAAGAACTCGTGCGACACATGAGAGCTTGAATTACAAAAAGCGTTCGATGTGACAAAGGGTCGTAGCCATGAGACATGAATGCGTTTCTCGTTCCTTTTAGAAAAGAGGAACAAAGACTTGGCTTCGCACCTGGAAGAGCGTTGGTTGGTTACTTCGCTTGTAATTATCCTCAACCACTAATGAAAGACACCCACCTTCACGTCTAGAAGCTTCTACCGCCAAAGCCACTTTCTACTGCTGGGTTCACACAACCGTCAACTACTCGACATCGGCGTCTGGCGCTTCAAAGCCTCCACATTTGTCAAGAGAGATATCATGCATCGCGTCTCTGCCAATGACGATGCGACGTTGTGGGATGGTCATTACTTCTCACACAACCAAAAGCTTCTCCCTCCCTCAGGTGGCTCAGGGGCTAGCATACTAGCTCCGGGTTCCGTTCCCGGCCAGATAATGTTTTTTAGCTTTTCACTTCAATGTCGCAGCTCATGTGTCGCTGTGACAATAGAAAAGTGAACCGTCGTTCCTCTAATCCTAGTGGCGCTAACCCGTGTTTCAATTCTATTCCTACTAACCCTTCCCTCCACGTGGGCCAAGTTGTTGGGAAACCCAGCTAACCGGTCCACCTACTAACAATAGTCCCTACCACCCAACTCCTAACTCCCACCGCTCCATGTAGATAAGCTTCAATAGCACTAAGCTACATTTCCTATTTACAATCACAAATACTACAATACTAAACATAATCAAAAGCTGCCGGAATCCTTTACAGCTGAGTTTGACACATTTCTCTGTCTCTACCAAAACATCGAACCTGTATATAATATATGAGGCGTAATTTCATCCATTAAACAAGGTCATGGCTTCATAGCTTCAGAGCACAAATAGTTCCAAAGCTAATCCGCAAGAATATAGTGGACTGCAACAAAATTGTGAACAAAGAATTTCTGCTTCAGGTTATCACCAAGTTTATCGATGGCGGTGGTGTCTCCAATCTTATCACCTTGGTAGAGGTAGAAGAAAAAAAAATTGGGGCTTTAGGGCTCCCCAACATCAAGGTCATTACAGCCCTTGTGAGTGGCAGAGCATGGGTCTAACATTCTCTCTCCTTACCAATTCCCCCCACCCCGACCCAAATCATGAACAAGACGGAAGAGCAGACTTTAAATTATCTCAGGCTTTAGCAAATGAAATGATTTTGAAGATAATTTTCCTAAAAGTAAATACGAATTAATTAATAAGGGAAGGAATAAATCGTTTCGCTCTTGAAGCAAATTACAGCTCTTGAAGCAAATTACACGAACTAACTCTTGAGCCAAGACGTCGAAGGAGGCAGTTGCAGACGTAACAACGAGTTTGTTCTGGAAGGCACGGAACACGTCAAATATATTAAAGCTGGTTAATTTCATGTTCCTAATCACTAAGAGAATAGAAAATGTTCAAAGTGAATAGCAGTGTAGGGTAGTGAATTATGCGAGTTTCGGTTTTATTTAATTTTTGATATTAATTTCTTTTAATTATATTCTTTGAGGTTACGAGGAGGAAGAATGATGTAAGTGTGAATAATGAAGCGTGCTTGACGTATGAGTGAGTGAATAGGAATGTCAAGATACACACGTTTAGATAATTAATTCCTTAATGGAAGTTCTTCCTGGTCGTAACATGGTGTACGAATTTTCAACCCATTTTATTCCGTGTCTTTGTGAATTTTATAGATCTTTGGGCGAAGATTTGTTATTAAACTTGTTATTGTTTTATCAATATTCTTTATGTCTTCTTTTCTATCTGCCACAGAGCATTCCTCACTTGCAGATTAATAAATTATTATTATTAAATCATTTCAAATTTATTTTTCTTTCATATTCTAAACATCTATTTTTAAATTATAAATATTGTTTGCGTCGTATAAAACGTCAATTGTTCAGTCAAAACAAGGACACTATACACAGGTGAGGAAGCTTCCTTAGTTGGGGATAGGGTTCGATACCAACATAAACGTCGTCAGTTGAGAAGTAGGAACTAAGGAACTATAAGCTCTCGTATTCGCATGCGCCATTCTGGGTCTAACTAAGATGGCGCCCTTACGGGATATGCGTATCCGGACATCGCTTTGAAAAAATATTTTGCTTTGGTTTTATTGTTAATGAAAGAAGTGCAGCAAAGAAAGAGTGTTTATCCGACGTGGTTAACATTAGTGTCTACAAATAAATATTCATTGTGGTGTCTTCAAATTTTGTTTACGGAAGTTTGTTGACAAATAGGCACGTATACATTTAAATACATTTTTAACATATGATTTCTGTAAAACGTACTCAAATTTATGCTTGAGTAATATAAACATTTATAAATAACTGTTTAACAATCATTATTTTGTTTAATATTATAATTCAATTTTTAACATGGCCCTATAGAGGTCGTGCTGAAAAGCATAAATAAAACAATTACACATAGTTTAATACAATAGTACAGTATAATAATGATGTAAAATGAGTCTCGTATACTGAATTACAAATGAACTCCCTACGAATGCAGTGAACGGAAACTACGTGAAGCTGTTAATGGGATTTTACGAAATGAGACGTCATACCGATTTCCGATGGCTTCCTCCCCTTGGGAATTCTAATGAGACTCTCATATCAAAACTAATAATAATATGTCAAAATGCTTTTTCTCACTTTGTAACAAAATGTTGTATTATGAACTCTGATGTCGCAATTTGACTTGACGCTCAGACTTCCATCATTTTTGGTTAACTTTTGAAGCAAATTCACTCGACTATAAAAACTATATTTAAAAAAATCAAATCCTAATATTTCCGTATCGCGATCAGACTCAGAAACTACTCACTATAATTTAATGACGATGTTCTTTTTTGAAAGATGATAAATCCTCTAAATTAAAGCGAAGCGACTCCTATGTTTGCAAGCGCTGCGTCAAACTTTTGACACCGCGTTACATCCACGTTAGGCGCATGCGATGCAATACCTGTACTTACAGTGCTTTAATATGAACCCGTCTTCAGCGCCGTCAGACGGTGACTTTGAAACTAATTCAACAGGTTTAGAAGATCGGAGTACCGTATTCTTGGGTCAAAATGTCAATGTTAGTAGATTTGTCAGGATTCTTCGCCAGGGTTTTCTTCTTTAATACCCCGTTTTTTGTTGATATTTTTGCTTCCTTGTATTCCCATATTAATTTTATTGTATTTTTTTTAGATGCAGCTTGCTGCGTTTTTGGGTAACTGGTTAAAAGGATAAATTCAATTGAATAATATTAGAAGTAGACGTTTTCATAATGTGATTTTCTTCTCTTATCAAGGTTCAAAGTTTTCAGGGAATCAATTGATTTCCGAGACAATTTATATAACTTAGCTAATTCTATTGGTTCATTCAAAATTCAAGTTTCTTTTCTCTCTTTCAGAGTACAATAGCAGGCTCAATAGTAGTGACTCAAACGTTGATAGTAAATCGGGTTGAGGTGCGCCATAGGATGGAGAGGGAGGAGGAGGGGGAGCTTTGTTCCCCTTTTGCTTCCAAGTACATATTTCAGTGAATCATTTTTTTTTTTTTCGCATTTCCATTCGTAAATACAATACAATACAATTGCATTCGTGATAACCTGGTGACGTTGTAGTCTCTTTTTGAACGAAAATCGATTTCTCACGGCCACCTCGGATGGATCTCTGTTCCCACGAGTCAATCTTTCGGACTAACGAAACTAACTCTGAACGTTAACCAAAGCGTTAACCATAGAGGGATGAATGTTGTGAGAACAGGCTTCTTGTGTGCTGGTGGCTTCCTCCTCTTCAGAACGGGGCTTATTAAGGTCACGCACTCATTAAGTTCATCGATTACCACGTTCGCGTTCAACATGAATTAAGTGGCTGATGAACCATTATTGAATTCCTGCCAACCCCTTTGGGATGTCCATTATTAGGGCTCGTTTCCACAAGGGAGGAGAATGGGAGACGGGGAAGCCAGTTTTAGTCCTCAAGCGAGTTAATATAATCAGCTTTTAACCGCTTTTTACTCACCCTCTCAAAGTAAGCCCCATTACTTTCTGCTTTCGAGTTCACTTTTATATGAATCAATTTTTTTTCGCATTTACATTTGTAAATACAATACAATACAATGAATTGCAATGACATCTAATTTGCTGGTTTATTTGTGAAATTTTAGGCTCATTCTAAAGGAATATCGATTTTTCATGGAAATCTTCCGATTAACCTGCATTACCGAATAGGTAACAACGGATCCCGACCAGATTAAGAGGTTAAGAGGGGTTCTACTGCACCTATATATTTTTTGTTTTTAAACATCTCAATAATGAAAATATTTCCACGATCTAATATCTACATAAAGGATATTAAACATAAAGGATATTAGACATAAGGGATATTAGACGGCAGTACTTCGCGAAGTATTATATACATTCCCGGGAATATTAAAAATATTTTAGCGCGATATAGTGACGAATTTTTGAATAAACAGACTGAGGTTACATAACAGGACCCACGCAGACAACGCTTCACACATTCCTTTGAAACCTTTGGTACGTTTAGTAAAACGACACAAAACATTTCTCCCTCTGGTATGCACTGTCACATACAGTGTCAAGCGATTCCATCAAAAGGAATTCAACTGTGGCTTCCGCTCGAGTTGTTCGAAAGAAATTCAAAAGGAACGTATTCACAGACAAAGTGTCATTGGGGTGGGGATAAAACGTCCCTGATACAAATGAGTCATTTTGAAAATAACACATTCTGCTAAAACATGACACCAAGCATCATGAAGGGAGGTTGTGTCGTTCTGATCAGAAAATACATTTTAAAAAATCACCCGAAAAAGAGAAGATGATAATAATGATAACTTTCGGTCCCGGGTTCGATTCACGTCTCGTCGTCATTCTCACCTGACTGAAAGTTATCACATGTCTTCTCCACGTTTAGGGCACATGGAAGAAATATATCCTTCAATCATTACCGTTATGGAAGTTGACGAAGTAGTAGCTTTGGATGCTGTGTGTACAAGTCCTGTACCAACATCATGTCAGTTAGACAGGCAATAAATAAAGAATTATTGTCAAGAGAGTAGTTTCAAACTGCATATGACGGCGCTGAGAACCGTAAACTAATTTACTGCAACTACTCTACAATAAACGAAGAAACAGTCATATAAGAAATTCTGTGGCTCTATGGAAGTAAACAATCCCTTGAGCATTTGACGTATCTCAAAATGAGAAACGGATTTCTGCCAAACTCGGGGCGCAACTCTCATAATTTCACCCATTAATCATTAGTGAAGGAGATAAAGAAATGGAAAACTGATTTTGGAGAATTAGGGACAAGTGATGTAACACAAAATCCTCTGTGGCTCAATCACTTTACGCCTCCGTGTGTAGGTCATTGGGTGCGCGGCAGAGGGGATGTTATGATAAAGGGCGGTGGCCCAGTGCGGGAATCTCGTTAAAAAAGGGATGACCGCCACCCAACCTTCCCTTAGGACCCGGATCCAATCACTTTCATGGCCTGGTGTCGCAGTCCTCGATTACTGCAGTGGTGCTGTGAACACAACAAGGGTTCAAGGAAGGTTCCTTTTCCCAGGCGAAAATATAAGCTCTCACGCAAATTCGAGGATATTTTTAAGACACCTTCATCGTGCAGTAGTTTTGTTGTGAATCGTTTTTGTAGTTTACAGTGAAAGTTTTATAATTGTTGTTTTCCAATTATAGTGGTTTTTAGTAGTCAATCAAATAGGTAATAGCGCAATTTTACCTACGATCAAGGATCGTATTTAAATTGTATCGTTCGATTATGAAAAGATTTGTTCTCGATAAAATTATTTTTTGTAGTGTCTTTCCGATCTCTCTTGCGGTTAAAATATTCACCTGCAAAATTTTGAGACAACTTTCTTACGTGATATCGAGTGCATCAATTAAAGTGCATAATATAGCAATTTATTTTAATTTTTCTTGTGGTAGAGAGGCGAAGTGGAATAGGTAGGGAAGAGAACAGAGGAATAGATGGGTAAGAATAGGTCGATAAGATTCATTGTTATTCGAACGAACATTTTATCCATAATATTGTAATAAATTATCCTTCGTTATTAGCTTATTGGGATTGCAGTTCGTTTAACGCTTATTATTAGGAGAACCTCTTCCCTCCCTTGAGGCGCCCGTTCAATGCAACGCATCGCTACTCATCACGTCCTGTCGTCTCCACTCTCTTTCGCGGACGTATAATTTTTAATTGCGTTTCCACTGTGAGTGAGGAGAGAGAACAGTCTGGATATTCGCGGCAATGTTTGGACAGCGGAGAGTGAGAGAGAGGGGCGGCAAAAGCGGTTATGAAACGCGCGGTCGCCGCTGACAGCCCGAGGCGGACGCTGGTGTGTGATGGACGACACCCGACGCTGCGCGGTGTTCTCACCCCGGAGGTGGTCAAAGGGCGCCGCAGTTCGTCGCCGCCGGCACAATTGCACCACAATGGTAGGTGAGTGAAGGACGCTTTTATTATGGCGATTTTGCTGTTCAACGCGCTGATTGAAAAGTTCATTTGTTGCTTGTAACTCGTAATGATAAAAAGGTGATCAGATAAATTGTTCCGGTGACAAGAATATTACTAACCTCACGAATACAATAAATGCAAAATCTTGTTGAGGAGAAAATGCGTCTAATTTTCGAAAGTTGCCTGGACGAAATTCGACTGAAAGAGAGAGAGAGCTTCGTGACATTTGCACAATAGTAAAATGAACATATTCTTACGAGCTGATTTAACTGACGTTACCCGGGTATTTTCTTACACTAATCTTCTTTTTCATCGAAGAAAAGAAATCTAGCAAGATTAAAACAATTTTATTAAACATACGTACAGCGTCCTAATTTTACAAATTTGTAATGATACAAATTTAATTAGAAAACTGGATTGAATACGCCATGTTGAAATTAAACTCCCGCAGCAAGAATAAATAAATCTTAGGATGACACTACCCTTGACCAAGCAACGAAA
The DNA here is from genome assembly GCA_002313205.1 of Laupala kohalensis. Taxonomy (NCBI): domain Eukaryota; kingdom Metazoa; phylum Arthropoda; class Insecta; order Orthoptera; family Trigonidiidae; genus Laupala; species Laupala kohalensis. Next base: position 64,654 of record NNCF01135305.1, on the reverse strand, counting down.
AGTTTTCATTCAGAGAAACGTTGTCAATTTGCCTCGCTCACCACCCTTAGGGGAATTAGAATTAGGGGTATTTCACCCCCTTTTGTGTTGAACTGTTGTATGTACGGCATCGTGACTCTGTTTATCTGTCTGAAAGGCTCCGCAATTTATGGATTAAGTTTTTTTACATCATCCTCGCTTCCCATCCCATGCTGTTCTGGTGTTCCACGGTTGTTTACATCCAACTCGGTAGGTTCAACTTTGACATAGAAATACAAGTGTCTCCATTCATCTCAGCGCCTGACGTAGTTCGAACCCCTCTCGCCAGGATTCCGCCGGTCGNAATTACTGCATGAGACATTTCCAGGTCGTGTACTCTCTCGTTTCGGTGATCAGAATTGGCCCCCTAGATCGTGTGATTTAACACCATTAGATTTCTTTTTATGGGGTTATTTAAAATCACAGGTCTATGTCAACAAACCCACCACCACGTGTGCTTTAAAGGAGGAGATTCAACGTTGCATCAACGAAATTCAGCCACACTTATGCAGAATAGTTATGGAAAATTTCGACAAACGAGTGCGTATGTGTTTGGAAAGCCGTGGAGGCCATTTGCCCGATGTGTTATTCCATAAATAACCCTATCCTATGTACTTTATGATTCAATATAAAAATTACAATCAAAATACTAAAAACTGTGTTTTCTATTAAATTCAAATCTTGCGTTAATTTTGGGACACCCTTTAAAATGTCAATTATTCTTCCAAATTTCCGACTTACAGACTATTTTCTTTGTTAAATGCAAAAAACAAAAATAAACAATTAAATTTAATGATGATTAATTCCCCCCCCCTCCCCAACTTGAATTACTCTCTTAATTTAAGTATTTTGACACTTCTTGTTATAGGTCGTTGACCTTTGTAGATTGGTTCATGATGTCCACGACTTTTTTGTAGAACTCTTTTATTGTCTTCTATCTCTAACCGTTTACGTAGCTTAACTGAATATAACGGATTTTTTTTCCGGTTTCATCGACATTTGTCGACAAAAATCATTTTTTTATCTTTTCACTCATTTTCAAATAAAAGATAGTTTAGATAAATATAGAAAGAACATAGGCTATCTTCTTGCCAAATTTCATCACGATTTTCATCACATCATGGTTTAGTCGTCATTAGGTAGTATACCGACACATGCACCTTCGCATTTTTATATCCTAGTATGGATTTCCTTGGCAACATATTATCGATGCATACTTTGCTTCTCATAATCCAAAAGGATGAACTTCGTGTGTTAACATTGCATTAATATACAGTATTTACACATTAGGTCTGGATGGAAATGTGTACAGCTGTTGAAGACGAAAAGGTTGGTGTAGTGGTTAGCGCCCCTGCGATCGATCAATTAAGGAGTCCCGGGTTCGATTCCCGGCTCGTCGCAATTTTCACCTGACTTTTGACGATGCAACTAAAAATAAATTAAACTATTTTAATAATTATTTATTGCTTATTTTACGGCTCATGACCCAAACACTCGTTTTTCCCCTAAAGATGCTCCTCTCACTTCCCTCGTATCTCTTCCCTTCTTCCCTTCTTCACACTAACGCACTCCTCCTCCTCCTCCTCCTCCTTCCAGAACTATCATCATATTAATATATGCGCCGTGAAACATGTGAAGCAAAAGTCACCCAAATAAAATAAACAAATTTGTTTTCAATGCAACAATCTGTGCAATGTTATAAATTTCTGTACTTGATCGTATAATCTATATAATATATTTGTACTGTACACGGCGGTGTAAGCATTAACTTGAAGGGAGAATGAAATAATTTAAGTTTCGTAACACTAAGAAAGAACGAGAATATTCCATTTATTGTCCCAGTTGAAACAATAATTGAATTATCTGCATATTTTGTAAGAATTTTTTTGGTCCGATACACTTGAGCTGCAGAGAAGTAGAGTGGTAGAAGTAATTTACAGGACAATTGACCGCGCAGCCCGTTCGGCGATTCTTCCATCCGTTTCTACAACAACAGACTGAGAACAACCAAGCCTTATGGATATAGCTCCAAAGAAATTAAGGAAACCTCGATTATACGCACGCCTAATGTCTTAAATAAAGGTTTCAGTAAGACTCCTCCTTAGGTTTTGCACAAGCCGAAGATTAATTTCGATGTCGGCTGCTCCGAGGTGATCCCCCGTGAGACCCGTGGCTACCGTCTTGGCGACCTGTGTAGCGTTTACATTACAGAGTGCTACGCCGTATTCAGACCACTGCGATCCACAAAGTGCTCCCGCGGATCAAATTTCCTGATTTGTTCTGATTCTCTAAGTGCCCTTCAAGCCATTCAGACTATGTATCCAGCTCATAAGCTGGTCCAGAACATCCAGGATCTGCATTTTTCACTCCAAAGTGATGCAAAGAACATAATGTTTTGCTGGATTCCCGGACACGTGGGATTCAGAGGAAATGAAGAAGCAGACGTTTCCGCAAGAGCGGCAAGTCTGAAGAATCGCGTGGATTTCTTCACTATTCCAAAACGTGATCCCCTAAATTCCATCAAGATAGGGATTCTGAGTGAATGGAACAGTGAGTGGTTGGCTGTTGAAAGGAATAAGCTCCGACTTATCAAATCCTCTGTTAAGTCCTGGAGCACTTCCTGTAGGTCAGACAGCCGCGACGAGGTCTTGCTGACCGACATTGTCCTCTCACAAAAGATACAGAGACAAATTGGTCTGGCTGTACAAAACGTTCACTGAAGGGCGTGCCCACGACTAAAAAGACAAAGACATCTGTTTTTTACGAATCTAAAACATAACGTCATACTCGAACTCCGGTACATTTAAGCAGAGCACATTGTAAGATGAGTGTTGCATCTTAAACACTGTTTTACGCGGTGAGGCCTCGTCAGAGCATCATCTACCAGAGTATCTAACTGCGTATCGGATCTGCGTCGCGCAAAGAAAGGTTTTCCGCAGCAGACGGAAAGCAGACCGATGCTGATCTATTATTCAACTGAGTTCATTCACAGTTATTCCTTACAGAGCATTAACTGAAAACAATTTCTAAAATCCAGCGTAGTAAATAACAAAAGGAGTTTTTTAAAAAGGAGTCGTGATTTGTACATCCGTCCCCGCGTATTAATAATTTAGGATAATTGCTTGTGCGATAATTCTCATTAGAAGACCTGGCAAAGCTCAGTGTCACATCTTACGGTTCTCTTTGTATGACACAATTCAGACCTGGGCGATAAACGCCAGTGAGCCAAAGTATCAGTACGAATATGTATGCAGTCGCCGTGTGTGTGTATGCTCTTTGCTCTGTGTTTCAAATCCTCACATCGTCACAAAATCTTCTCGCTCTCTCGAATCGGTGACGATACGATACATCGATTTCCGTTTCTCACGTTGGTACTATACTCAGTCGCGTAACTTTGCCGACAATTGTGCAACATGGCTGCCCAACACGTACTATTCGAATAAATATTAATAGTACTTACAATAGCAACTATTTGTTGTAAAAATAATACAACGTCTAAGATTCAAGGTACTCTTCGTTCAATACAGAAAGAACAGAATAGCACCACAAGAACAAGTGAATTGAAGAAATAGCCAATGTTGGCGATAGATTTACGTTTTTTAGAAATTCGAATGTCCTGCCAATATAACGCGAAGTACACAAATCACGGGTGGAAATGGTGCACAGTTGTGGAAGGAGAACGGGTTAACACCACTGCGACGGACCGGGACCCGAACACGGAACCTCCTGCTTATGTCGCACGTGTGCTACCACTGCACCACTTGACCTGTTGTGCGGTGGTAGCTCACCCACGGCCATAGCAGGAAGTTCGGGGTTCGAGTCCTGCTCCTTCGTAATTTTCCCCTGTGGCTGTTGACGATGCAATTTCCCTCTCCCAATTCTTTTTAGTTGTTTCATGTTCGTATGTTTAAATATTTAATATTAATTTAATAATATATTTAAGAAATTTTAATTTTAGTTATGTGTAAAATATTTTTTGTATACTGCCACCGCGCAAGATCTACTCATTTGTAGTTAAATTCATAAATCGTATGTCAAGATGTTCCGAGGCTTATAGAAATGCGATTTATCATCCGAGTGGAAGAGTTGTTGTGCGCACAAATTAAAAGTAAATTACTGCTGCGATCGAGGGAGAGCTGTGAAGAGCAGAGCAGAGCAGAGCAGAGCAGGACAAGGAACGGTGGTGACACGCAGTCGACTGCTGTTCGTTCAGTCGGATTCATGTGACAGCGAAGCGCCGCGTTAGGGAGAACGAGAGACAGACACGACACGACGCCGTGGTGTCAAAGCGAGTTGGCTGTAACACCCACCACCACCACCAGCAACACTGTATTGAAGAGCTCTCTGCACTTTGCAAATGCATTTTATACACTTCTTACCTTTTCCAATTGTTGTAATCGGTCGAGAAAGAAAAATTCCAAAAATCGCTTCGGATCATTCCAAACACTGACGACTGACTTCCAATGTTTATAAAGACTCTTCCGCTCCCCCGATAACTCAGTTCTGTATTCAGATTCAATCTTAAAGGAAACAATTTGGGGCGTACTGAAACACGATCCTCAGGTAAAAAGATAAGTTCACCATCAAACTCGACACTTCCTTGAGGATTAGGTCCACGCCTAGTCAATGGGGTCGGTAGACATCTATTTCCCCGAGTTCGCTTTGCCAATAAAAATATATTTATGTTTAAAAATTGTGTTGTTTTAAAAGAATCGAAATCGACGCGAAAAACGATGAAAAATATTACCAAACACAACCTAACCTTACTGGCATGAAATGCACATTTTACCATAAGTCCAATAATTAGGTGACGAGAAGAAGTAAATCAAGTAAAAAATAAGCTTTTCTCTATATCAATGCTTTTTTCTTTTTCTTTTTTAGTTTTCGCCTATATCTTGAAACAATACATTTTAGAACGCAAAATACTTGTATCAAAATAATGTATAATACATTACATTTCCAACAAATTATGTTGTCCATCATTTTGTCGCCAAAGGGAGACGACTCAAGAACGCTATAATAATGTTACAAATTGTAGAATGGATGCAAAATTATTTCTGTTAATTGTAAAAATTTGAGCCTGCAGTATTGTTATTCCCCTCACTTCTTGTTTTCCTGGTAAATTTTTAAAATAAAAATTGTAAAACTGCTGCTAAAATAATAAAATTTTGTAACTTTTTTTAATTATCAGTCGTCTAGCGTCGAAAGTGAATGAATTAGCCACAGAGTACTCTCGTGATGATGTTTGGATCTCAAAATGGTGACAACGTTATGTACTCCTAACAATTGTTTATTTAAACATGAATGTATTATAATAATATTAAAGAAACATCTTACATACGCTATACAAAATAGTTGACAACAATAAAATATGAAACGTATTCGGATACTTTTACTTTAAAACACCTACTGTGACGGTTTTTGGAAAGTTAAATGTACTATTCAGAGAATCGCTTGAGAATTCTAGAATTCAAAGCTTCCAAACATCAGTGGCATAGAAATGTTCTGTGCAATTTCTTTTGGTTTTTGTATTTCTAATTTTATGTTTCACCACATTGAGCTCTTGGAGTCAGCAGCCGCGTACACCTAGCTAACAACAGAAATCTAACCATAAAAGTTGCAATTGATGTGAAAACACCCTATATATGAAGACAATAGAAAACTTTCAAAATTGATAAAAATAGTTTGAAGAAAAGTCGAAGTTAAATCTGAGCTTTCTTAGCGGCCAATTTCTGACATTTAGACAAATGTCCAAAGCTACTGTTTCAAATACGTGTTATTACTTCATTCCAGTTATAATAATAAATTTATTGTCAAAAAACAGTACAGACTGCGTATGACCACGTGGAGGACAATAAACTAATTTACTCTCCGGAAGCAAGCAAGGGACCATCCCATCAATTCCGATCAAGAGCCCTAAGGCAGAGGCGGATTCAAAATTATAAGATGCACTTTTCACGATTCAGAAAAAATTCAATAGACACAAAAATAGAACCGGAGCCAAAAAGTACTCCAAAGCCTAATTAATTGCTTCTAAAACCAGAAGTTCCAAGCACTAATGCATTTACTCTAGAACGATAAGCAAAATATATTTTCCTTACGATCACTCCTGTTTTATGACAGCATTAGGAAAATTCCCGGTCGAATTCTACGCACTACTGTTTTGGAATCAGGGTTTTTCCCAAAGCGGGTATTTCCATCAAAATTTCGCGACCGAATATTTTTCACGATTACACTTTCGCTTTCTGTATACTACGTGAATACGTGAACACAAACTCAAAAAACTCAGTTTCGTCATAAAAATACGTCGTGTTTGGGTTCATTTTTGTTGGAATTCAAAAATTGTAAGATAATAAGAATAAAATAAAAATGCTCAATTAATAGCAATTAATTTAAGCAAGGTGGCAAGCCATCAGGACAGGTACAAAGTGTTGAGTTTAATGGTACCCAAAACTTTTAATCCCACGCCCGACTTTATGACCATCAGGAAGTGTCGAGTTTAAGAACTCCGACAATATGATAATTAAAGGCAGTAAACTTAAGAAATGTGACTTATCCCCGATCTATCTAATCTTTCAAATATTCGGAATCGATCACTGTGATTCTAGATCGTAGTCAATCGAATCCGATATAAAAGCTTCACATGAGCTGTAGTGAGGATTGATATAAGTTGTTGTATTGTCTCTTCTCTTCACCAACTTACTATTCACGTCAAAAATGGATCTTATGCCAATATTAACCACATTTACCACACGTTTTCGGATAATACATATGATTTTTTTTCGGAATCGGATTTATAATTCGACAAAGTTATTCTAAACAAGATAAGTATTACTTCAAATGAAATTACCCATACAGCGTTGAAATGGAGATATAGGACCTGCATAATTCAGTTTTCCATTCAGTATCGTCATCGATCAGTTTTCCTTACTTTCCATCCGAACACTTACATAAATAAGCATATTATAAATTAGCATCGACGAAGAAAAACCAGTACTATATTTCCATCCTTTTAAATTAAAAAATGAATCCTCAAAATTGTAGTTATAATGAAAACGGATACAAAATAAATAAATACTATTATGTACGTCACACAATAGAATTCAATATTTCTCTTGTAAATAGCAAATGTAGAGAACATTATGAGAAATAATTTACCCACGAGATAAGACGGTTCAGTCACTGTGCAGAATAATGATGCATAAAAAAAGAACATTAATAATACTAACACAGAAATGAAGGAGAAAAAAGCATTCAGTTTACTTTGAAGTCGAGTGTGTTTCAGCACCTCACGCCCAGATCCACACCTTCTTTCACTGCAGCAGATACTCACCTGAAACAGATAAGAAAATATTTCAATGAGATATAATAATAACAATTATAATACAGTAATAACTCGCTCGCTGGGGGTTACACCCCCAGACTCCCAAATAACGGACTGCGCCCGTGCTAAGGCATCCAGAGGGAAAAACCTTATTGCTAAATTTAAATGATTCACCGCGAAGTCCATCGAACGCATAGTGCATCAGGTGACACTTTATCTAAAAGTAAGAATTAGGTCTTTCCGGCACCCTATAACGGGAATAAAATTTTACAGCAAAATGACTGATTTATTGTATGTATTTACTATCATTAATTATTTTCAATTATGAATATGAATTTCTCAGATCTATTTGTCGTAAATATTCTAAATAATATTTCTCTAAATTTTTGGTAGATGCATACCTACGTTACCAATGTATATATTAAAATAAATTATGCCTACAACTTGTGTATTGCCACTGCACTTCGTAACATTAAATAATTTATTATCAATTTATCAAACACTCTTTGCACTTTCTTGTATTTATCGCACGCACCTTCATTTCGCACCTTTAAGAAAATATTATTATGATATTTCAAGTCATGATCTACATTCTCTATTAATTAGTAATTAAATAATAAAAAAAACTTAAACACACATACGAAATGAAAGAATAAATCGATACAAATTTTCGAATGGCACACAACAAATTTGATATATTATGCTTTGACTGGTAATGCTCATTGTATTGTATTCTAGGAGTAAACAAATGGGCCTCCTGCATACTGAAGTTACAAGAAGTAAAACAACCAACTTATAATGATACAAATATAAGGCAGATGAAAGATAAAATTTCTTTTCAAGAGAAGCGCTGAAACAAAAACTACAATTTTGTATCTTAAAGAGCCTTAAAAATTACACAACAGCAGTTTTCCAAAATAAGTCATTCCAAGTTACAATGAAAAATTATAATTCAGTATATCACACAGAAATTGTAAAAGAATCAAACTCTGCTGTATTCCTTAATATCTGTCAATCTCTTAAAAATTATTCAGCCAAAATTAACTAACCGAATAATGCAGTTGGGAAGTTGTGTTTATGAAAGAAGCCCACGCATTTCCTGGATTCAAAACCGACTCTGCTATAATCTGCCTCTGCGGTAATCCGACATAACGGTAATCCGACTTTGTCGGTCATGAGACTTTGTCGGTCATGAGACTGTCAGTCATGAGACTCTGGGATAGTCCGTATCGGGGGTAGTTCGTCCCTGGGGTAACCTGACCTGGAAATAATCCGAGTAAGCGGTAAACCGGCTTCGGGGTAAACCGACTCTAAGTTAATTCGAATCATGTGTAATCCGGCACTGGGATAATCATCCCACATATGCGTTTCTCGCATATCACATGCATGCGTTTTTCCCATTTATGCGTTTTTCGCATATCCTATAAATACGTATTTCCCATATATGCGTTTTTCGAATGTATGCTATTTCCACATTATCCATATGCTCGTATTTCGTATAACCTATACCTGCGTTCTTTTCATATACGCGTTTATCCAAAATCTGCGTTTTTCGCATATTCCATATGTGCGTTTTTTTTATATGCGTTTTTCGCTTATGCCATATGTGCGTTTTTCCCATATAAGCGTTTTTCGCGTATCCCACATGTGCGTCTTTCCTATATATACGATTTTTGCATATCCCTTATGTGCGTTTCGCACATATTCCATATGTTGCGCTTTTCCCATATATGCATTATTCGCATATTCCATATGTGCATTTTCCCCATATATGCGTTTTTCGCATATTCCATATATGCGTTATTCCCATATATGCGTTCTTCGCATATCCCATATATGCGTTTCTCACAAATTCCCTATGTGCGTTTTTTCATATATAAGGTTTTCGCTTATGCCATATGTGCGTTTTTCCCATACATGCGTTTTTCGCATATCCCATATGTGCGTTTTTCCTATATATGCGTTTTTCGCATATCCCACATGTGCGTTTTCCTATATGCGTTTTTCGCATATCCCATATGTGCGTGTCTCGCATATCCCATATGTGCGCTTTTCCCATATACGCGCTTTTTGCATATTCCATATGTGCGGTTTTCCCATATATGCGTTTCTCACAAATTCCCTATGTGCGTTTTTTCATATATAAGGTTTTCGCTTATGCCATATGTGCGTTTTTCCCATACATGCGTTTTTCGCATATCCCATATGTGCGTTTTTCCTATATATGCGTTTTTCGCATATCCCACATGTGCGTTTTCCTATATGCGTTTTTCGCATATCCCATATGTGCGTGTCTCGCATATCCCATATGTGCGCTTTTCCCATATACGCGCTTTTTGCATATTCCATATGTGCGCTTTTCCCATATGTGCGTTTTCCGCATATCCCATATGTGCGTTTTTCGCATATTTTATATGCGCGTTTTCCTCATAAATGCGTTTTTCGCATATCGCATATGTACGTTTTTGCATATATGTGTTTTTTGCCAATCCCATATGTGCTTTTTTATATAACCGTTTTTCGCATATTCTATATGTGCGTTCTTTTATATATGCGTTTTTCGCATATCCCATATGTGAGTTTCTTTCATATTTGCGTTTTTCCCATATCCAATATGTGCGTTTTTTCATATTTAATATGTGCGTTTTTACTATACTCCATATATTCGTTTTTTTCATATATGCATTTTTCGCATATTCCATATGAGGGTTTTTTCCATATATGCGTTTTTCGCATATCCCACATGTGCGTTTTTTCGATATATGCCTTTCTCGCATATTTAATATGTGGGTTTTTTTCAACTATGCGTTTTTCGCACATCCCATATATGCGTTTTTCGCATATTCCATATGTGCGTTTCTCGCATATTTTATATGCGCGTTTTTCTCATAAATGTGTTTTTCGCATATCCCATATGTGTTTTTACCATAAATGCATTTTTCGTTTATCCCATATGTGTGCCTTTCCCGCATATGCCTTTTTAGCACATCCCATAAGAGCGTTTTTCCCATATATGCGTTTTTCGCATATCCCAAATGTGCGTTTTCCCCATATATGCGTTTTTTCATATCCCATTTGTACGTTTTTCCCATATGTGCGTGTCTTTCATATTCAATATGTGCGCTTTTTCACATATGTGCATTTCGCATGTTCCATATGTGAATTTTTCCAAAATGTGCGTTTTTCGCATATTCCATATGAGTTTTTGGCATATCTTTTACGTGCGTTTTCCCCATATATGCGTTTTTGGCATATTCCACATGAGGGTTTTTCCCATATATGCCTTTCTCGCATATTTAATATGTACGTTTTTTCATACAAGCGATTTTGCATATTTCATATGTGCGTATTTGCTATATATGCGTTTTTCGCATATCCCATATGTGCGTTTTTTCGATATATGCCTTTCTCGCATATTTAATATGTGGGTTTTTTTCAACTATGCGTTTTTCGCACATCCCATATATGCGTTTTTCGCATATTCCATATGTGCGTTTCTCGCATATTTTATATGCGCGTTTTTCTCATAAATGTGTTTTTCGCATATCCCATATGTGTTTTTACCATAAATGCATTTTTCGTTTATCCCATATGTGTGCCTTTCCCGCATATGCCTTTTTAGCACATCCCATAAGAGCGTTTTCCCCATATATGCGTTTTTCGCATATCCCAAATGTGCGTTTTCCCCATATATGCGTTTTTTCATATCCCATTTGTACGTTTTTCCCATATGTGCGTGTCTTTCATATTCAATATGTGCGCTTTTTCACATATGTGCATTTCGCATGTTCCATATGTGAATTTTTCCAAAATGTGCGTTTTTCGCATATTCCATATGAGTTTTTGGCATATCTTTTACGTGCGTTTTCCCCATATATGCGTTTTTGGCATATTCCACATGAGGGTTTTTCCCATATATGCCTTTCTCGCATATTTAATATGTACGTTTTTTCATACAAGCGATTTTGCATATTTCATATGTGCGTATTTGCTATATATGCGTTTTTCGCATATCCCATATGTGCGTTTTACCCAAATCCCATAGCTGCTTTTCCCCATATATGCGTTTTTCGCATATTTCAAATGTGCGTTTTTCCCATATATGCGTTTTTCGCATATCCCATATGTGCGTTTTTTGATATATGCGTTTTTCGCGTATTCTATATGTGCGTTTTTTGATATATGCGTTTTTCGCGTATTCTATATGTGCGTTTTTTTATATATGCGTTTTTCGCATATCCCATATGTGCGTTTTTTCGATATATGCCTTTCTCGCATATTTAATATGTGGGTTTTTTTCAACTATGCGTTTTTCGCACATCCCATATATGCGTTTTTCGCATATTCCATATGTGCGTTTCTCGCATATTTTATATGCGCGTTTTTCTCATAAATGTGTTTTTCGCATATCCCATATGTGTTTTTACCATAAATGCATTTTTCGTTTATCCCATATGTGTGCCTTTCCCGCATATGCCTTCTTAGCATATCCCATAAGAGCGTTTTTCCCATATATGCGTTTTTCGCATATCCCAAATGTGCGTTTTCCCCATATATGCGTTTTTTCATATCCCATTTGTACGTTTTTCCCATATGTGCGTGTCTCTCATATTCAATATGTGCGCTTTTTCACATATGTGCATTTCGCATGTTCCATATGTGAATTTTTCCAAAATGTGCGTTTTTCGCATATTCCATATGAGTTTTTGGCATATCTTTTACGTGCGTTTTCCCCATATATGCGTTTTTGGCATATTCCACATGAGGGTTTTTCCCATATATGCCTTTCTCGCATATTTAATATGTACGTTTTTTCATACAAGCGATTTTGCATATTTCATATGTGCGTATTTGCTATATATGCGTTTTTCGCATATCCCATATGTGCGTTTTACCCAAATCCCATAGCTGCTTTTCCCCATATATGCGTTTTTCGCATATTTCAAATGTGCGTTTTTCCCATATATGCGTTTTTCGCATATCCCATATGTGCGTTTTTTGATATATGCGTTTTTCGCGTATTCTATATGTGCGTTTTTTTATATATGCGTTTTTCGCATATCCCATATGTGCGTTTTTTTCATATTTAATATGTGCGTTTTTACTATATTCCATATGTTCGTTTTTTCCATACATGCGTTTTTCGCATATTCCATATGTGCGTTTTTCCCATTATGCGTTTTTCGCATATCCCATATATGCGTTTTTCGCATATTCGATATCTGCGTTTTTTCCATACATGCGTTTTTCATATATTCCATATGTTCGTTTTTCCCTATATGTGCGTTTTTCGCATATCCCATATGTGCGTTTTTTGATATATGCGTTTTTCGCGTATTCTATATGTGCGTTTTTTGATATNCGTTCTTCGCATATCCCATATATGCGTTTCTCACAAATTCCCTATGTGCGTTTTTTCATATATAAGGTTTTCGCTTATGCCATATGTGCGTTTTTCCCATACATGCGTTTTTCGCATATCCCATATGTGCGTTTTTCCTATATATGCGTTTTTCGCATATCCCACATGTGCGTTTTCCTATATGCGTTTTTCGCATATCCCATATGTGCGTGTCTCGCATATCCCATATGTGCGCTTTTCCCATATACGCGCTTTTTGCATATTCCATATGTGCGCTTTTCCCATATATGCGTTTTTCGCATATCCCATATGTGCGTTTTTCGCATATTTTATATGCGCGAATTTCAATATCAGTACTACAAAGTTATTCAAAGCAAGTTATATCAAACATGACTAGGAATATAATACATTCCTTATAAGTATATAACGTATTAAAAAACACACTTTTCAATGGAAATAATTAACATCTTTGCAATATAAATAATAATAATATAAAAAATAATAATAAGCTAATCATTCACAAAAACGTATACGGCACATTAATGAATAAATGTTATTTCGACGAATAAAACTTGACAACCTTTACGCTTGGGAACTAGTCATTGATGCCGTTTCAAATTAGTTATCAAAGATACGATTTTTGTCACTTAATTTTTGCACAAAGACACAAAACAATTAAGCGCATATAGTTTTCAATACTTTTAACACGTCTATAAAATCTTAAATAACTTGCACTATCCTTTGATTAACACCCCAATACGATTCTTCTGCAGTTCGCCGCAATTAGACGTACAATACTTTTGAAAACAAAACATTCGAGGTGGCATTGACAAGTTTTCATGGCACATCCACAAGCTAATGTTTTCGTGTGATTTACGTAATATTCAATCACCGAAAAATGTACTTAAAAATTGATATTGTCAAATTTTCGGAATTTTAATATTTATTGTCATTCTCCAGCTACAAGATGAACCCGGTTTCATGCTTGTATGACTAGTACAAGTACCTAATACTTCTGATTACTAGATCAGAGAGTGAGTGAATGAGTTACACGAAGGGGCTTATTCGTACTTCTTCTTGCAATGGATTCTTCTGGAATCTTTTACACAAAGAGCTGTTTCGAAAATTATAAAAGTCCGAAATAAAAATTAGTTTTAAAATTGAAGTAACCCGCCACATCGTAAATGCGGTTAAAGTCTTTTTTTTACATGAATTCCCTTCTTCAATTCATGAGATCACAGCACAAAAGAGTTCAATTCATCAAAATCAGCTCCTTTGCATCTGTTTCTACTAAAACCAATAACAGTAGAATGACAGGATAAAACGACCTTATAATAGGGCATTCGAGAATTATTAAAATATTGACACGATTTTGTAAACCTCACTATGCACGTCGATAACAAAAAAAAACAAACAACTTTATACAATTGAGTTGAAAAACTTTAACATAAAGTTTCGTCTCGTGTGTAGAGACGTCGTCACTCATTCACTATTTTAGCGAAATGAAATATTTTTTTACTCGTTAGGGCAACGAACCCACTCGTCGGGAGCCTCGCAGGTGGACTAAATTGAAGTTTCTAAACACTTCTACATTTCATAACGTTCTTTCGATAATTTAAATTAACCCCTTTGTACATAGACATAGTTGTAATCCATCTCTGACTGTTTAGGCAGGCAGCGTACGTGAATGTGGCCGATATTTACCCCGATTTCGTCGACATATATCTTTTCATACATTAAACTTCACTATCTACTTTTGCTAAATTTCATCACGATTGCTTCAGTAGTTAAGTAAGAAACAGACAGACTCGCTTTCGCATTACGCGTTTATATATTAGAATATGGATAATTCATTATAATTCTTTATTTCAAATTCGGGCGATTTGAGTCACCCCAAAGAAGCATTCTGCGCGCACAATTATGTCTCGCTGGTGGAAAAGCATCCATTTTGACATTCTTTATCTTCCGTCGGTGATGGTGCGCCCAGTGAACAAGGCTTAGAGCGTTCAACAACCCTCCGTGGTCTTACTGCTGTCTCGGGGTGTTAGGACAAACTGAATATCAGGGCTGAGTATCGGACTTAATTAAGTTTTGTGGTCTACTTAATCCATTAGACAATCTCTGCAACGCATGATCAAGAAAGGAAGGATGTTTATATATCGTATTCTTCAGGTCGGTATCACGCGGTCATCTTCCATTACATTTGAACTATGATCGTACGTTCTCCTTGAAAGAACCTATCTTTGATCATCTGTATGACATAGAAATATGACCGTGTCATACCGGCCTTATAAAGGTGTCAGAAAAAATTTCAATTAATATTGCAATGAGATTGTTTAATTGTAACAGTATAATTTGTTAACTAAATATCTTACAATTCTGTTTGGAAGCAATACACGTTCTTTGCCCCCAAATTGTCGTAAGTTGTAACACTACAAAGCAAGTTTAACAAATATTTTTGCCAACGAGTAGGAGAACGAGGAGAAATGAAATGTTTCTTCCTGAATTATTTACTGCAAAAACATTCGACAGCGCAGCGACCATCTTCAGAGCTTTTTTTTGCTTTTAGAAGAAAGCCTTTCGCAATAAATGATTCAGGAAGAGACACTATGTTTACACCATTTATTTATGAAACCCCTTTAAAACTCGCCATCACCTAATACGGGAATGAACAAAGTATTTTTTTTTCATTTCACTGTATAAATATTTCAATGTTTTGTTCACAAAAGACGAAGAGAGACGAAATGTGTAAAAAGAATGAACAACGAAGAGATCTATTATCGATCATTAAATTCGGTTCAAAATTTATACTTGTAGGATTACATCCCAAGTCAGCTTAATTTATACGAGTGGTTCTGTAAGTACGAGTAGATCAGAATACTTGAGAAGCGAATAAGAGTCTTACGAAAATGGAATTCAACAATACCTTAATTGTTATAACAATATTTAATCGTACGGTGGGACCAGACAACATTATTTAAGTTTGTCATTTTTTCTATTTCTTCTTTTTCTATTTCCATACTATTTTCTTCTTTATACTTTATTTGTCTTAAAACAACACTATGAACAAAGGCATGAATTAATTTGTTATCAGTCGATATAGTTACAGACAATAGAGCTTTGCGCCTTAGTAGTTGTGCGTCTTGCCGCGCCGTTTGGTATTCTGCACTTCCGGTTCGCGGTAGAAATATACAGATCAACATAGGCGTCAGAGAGATCACAAACTGACTGCTTTCTGCTAACCCTAAGTGCGAAAGCTTCCCTTGCCAATCGACGGTGGCCATGTTGCAAAGTGCAAAGCTCCATTTCCAGGGACTCGCACAAAATGCATACGAGCGTGCACAAACACGGCGACAGAGAACAACGGTTTCCTATTTTGTGCATCACACCTCAGAAAAAACTTAAATAGCTTTCTCAAATGTCCGCTGACACATAAATAATGGGATGTCAAAAATGCTACAATTCAATGTAAACTTCCATCACTTTCGTGATCTAAAAGTTGGTCCTTATTTTGAAAATAAACGTTTCTTCCACAAGACGCAACGTATTCCCCCATTAATTATTACGCCACTATTTGTTTATGGCGGTTTCGGATATTTTAGTGATTTCATTCGTCCTGCAAACTAATATCAATTTAGCTACTTGGGGAAAATCATCCCCGAGGCACACAGATACATCCAGATTGCACGAGTAGTAGAATACACTACTGTTGCGATGATCGTAGATCCAATGAGGTGACATCGCGCGACGGCTTTAATTCTGATCCGTTGCTTTCGCCAACCATCCAACCACTTTCTACATTCACACGCACACAGACACACCGCTCGTTGCAGCGCGTCGCAGCCTCTGCCTCTTTGTTTGCTTATTACGTCGTGTAAATCTTCCGCCGCCCCCGCACATTCTTCCTCGCAAGGGAAGCTTTCGCACAGGAGCTCCTTCTCCCTTCTGTCTCTTTCTCTCCACAAGCGACTGCAAACAGTGTTCCGCAAGTTCAACTTTCGGCGCCTCGGGGTCGAGAGACCTCGAAATTACTTTAAATTCAACGGAAGTTATTTGATCTTTTCACGCGAGGAGTTGTTAGTAGGTAACACTAGGAGCAGCAGATGAAGGAGGAGTCACAGCTATTTATGAACTGAAGGACACTGAAGTGAAAAGATACAAATTATTTCCGACCCCGCCTGGAATTGAACGCAGAGGGTCTAGGTGACGAGCGAGCACGCTAGCCCCTCAGCTAACAGTAGTGGTCATTTGATGAGGCATTCAAGATAAGATTCATTTAGTTCTTATTTAAAATTTTTATTACGACTTTCTCGAGAGTCGGAAAGAACCAGAGTGAGCGAAAGAAAGAAAAAAAAACTCAAGATTTCTTTTAAACATTTACTCAAGATGTTCCATCAATTCATTATTTGGTTCATATCTTCCTTTCTAAGTGATCTACAATTATCAGCCCTTTCCCATTAAAGCTGCACTTGTTCCTTGTGTCTCAAAATGTTACCTATCCATTTATCTCTCTTTATAAGCTTCATTTAACTTCACCTGTTAGTTCGTTAGTATGTTTCCCCCACCACCACCAACCGATTGAGCTGAAATTAAGCACACGAACCGGATGACAATGCGATATTATAATGTGAATCAAAATTAATTTTATTGATAGAAGAAAACGGAAAAAGGTCATTTTATTTCACTTCACTTCGCGTTTCCCTTCTCTCCCTGCCTTCAATCACAATCTTCACCTCTACACTGACGCACCCACAACTCGCCTAAACCTGTGAACAGATGCAGAGCTCGAAATCTCACAGCGAATCGGATTCATAATGAACACATCTTCAAAGAGCGTCCGCAGAAATCCCAACGGATTTGATTTCAGAAGGAATCTCTCTTCTCAACGAGTGCGAGCGATTATCCGAGAAACAAGGACAGAATTAGCGTAAGAAACGCTTCAAACGAGAAGAAAACAAAAGAACAAAGGATCCGTTCGTTTGTCGCAAAATGATCAAAGAGATTAAATCTCCGAAACGGTTGAGTTGAACGATGGAACTAAATGAATGTAATTAAATTGTCATTACAAAGCGAAATAAAAAACTTTAACAATAATTTTCAGTTTCCTTACAAATGAATAGACTATGTAATGAGCATAAATAAAGCCTAATACGAATAGCTCGACATATTAAACATTTGTTTTAGGACAATCCTAGTTTACATTTGATAACGTAAAAAATTGACGACTTTTTAATTTTTTTAAAACTTAAATTTGATTCCTTCAAATTATTTTACATTAAAATAATTATTCCCATAATCCGAATCCTAAAATGATTTACAAATTGTTGAGAGCCAACTTTCCAAATTTCACGCAGAAGTTGAAATACGTAGTCAGTGTGATAGTTTTGTACAACCACATTTTAATATACTATTCCACGTTTCAATCATAGTGAATTGGTGTATTCATTAAACCCACCATACGAGTAAATAATTAAAAATTACTGAGTCGAACGTTCCCTGCGAATTTCGCTCCTTTACGTCCACGACGTACGAGTTTCTCGTCAATACAGCAAACAAAAAATCGTGTCATTAGTATTTTAAAAATTAAAATTTTGGACATTAAGCCATGATGATACCACGTGTTATTGAAAGTAAATGTCATTATATGTTGACACATAGGAATCTCTTAAATTGCGGTGAACCTCAGATTAATTATGTTATGTTGAATGAAAATGCAAGACGGGGCAGGGAGAGCGCATGAGCGCGCTAATCTCAAGGTCCCGAGTTCGAATCTGGGTCCCGTCTCTCATTTTCATTCAACTTGCGAGACCCAAAGACATGCCAACATCCTTTTTCTGATTTCGTGGAAACATATTAATTATTTGCAGAATACTAACAGGACTACTCCGAGTTTCCCGGAATTTCAATAGGAACTTAAAGCTATCATTACTGGACATTTTAAAACAATTCACAAATAAAAATTAATATTAAGGATTGATATATTTTACCTTACAGCAAGTTGTTAAAATACCTGGCAACAGGCCTTCTTCGCCGGCGTTACCACGGGTGCTAATATCATATTCTAAATTCAAATGTTGGTTTCCACATTTCTCTACTTTTATGGTATTAAATTTTAATTTTTGTTAATTACAAAAATTAAATATAACTAATAAAACCTAGAAAATACACACAGTTTTTAGTATTGTGTTCTAATATGTACGTAATTACAAATTATTTTAAAAAAACAAGGAAAAAAGAGCAGACATATTATTTACATTGCGTAACTTTGCTTCTACTATTCGGTCACTTAGTTCAGCGATTCTCAACCTCTGGTCCGCGGACCACTTGTGGTCGGTGGAACGTTTTCATGTGGTCCGCAAAATATTGGCCATACGGCATAATTTTAATAATAATAATAATAAACTTTCAGATTTGTCTCGGTGGCCCTCGTGCCTCGAGATGTGAACACCGTCAGCTGCTTATAATAATCTCTCAAAAGGAAAAATGGTGTGATTTCTCCCTCATGTGAATTGATGCCTCTTCATGAGTTCTCTTTCACAAATTACGATCACTATTTTTTTCCTAATTACGTTTTGGAGAAAGAGCGACAACAATATTTTATTTTACTTATTATTCTTTTTACTTATTATTCTTTTACTACATTCATAAACATAGAAATAGACCAACTATAATATTCAGCCCATTTAATTAGTAGACTTACGCCTATACAGGTTTTCATTCATCTGGTGTCTGTGGTCCGCCATTGATGTGGTAAGTCATCTAGTGGTTGATCCCAGGTATGAAAAGGTTAAGAATCGCAGACTCTGATTATACGTTCCGCAACTGAACATCAGTGAGCTTTATTTTTCAACAGTCAAGCGAGTGAAGATTCTCGTCTACTGAATTAGCAGCCAATTTTCTTTTCCTGCTTCTGTAATTCATCAATATTAACCATACTTGGCATTTTAATAGCAATAACTCTAAATAAGTGTCCTTACAAATTTCAAACAATTTCGTGAATTATTATTTCCCATTTCTATGCAACAGACATTCCAAGTAATTCACTTTCAGTAGCACATTAGCTATTTATAATTCTAATTTAAACGGACTTTTCTCTAGAAGCGACCATTTGAGTGATGTAGAAGAAAGTTAAGCATAAAAAACGGAGTTTTCAAAATTATCACACGCATCCTTTATTTTTAAAATGTAGCGTACATTTACGAGGAGCAGACTCAAACATTCAGTCGACGCCATTCGGAAGAGGTGCGGTCGATCACGTTGAATAGCGAATACATTCACTTTGTTAGCACTTGCATTTACTCTTCACAAATTTGTCAAGTCGAATAGAGATTTCTTTAAAACGTTATCTATTCTTGAATTAGGAGAACCGTAAGCATTTTAAACGAGGAGCTTTTTGTAACAATGTAAGATATCGGTTGTCGTCAGCGTTGAAGTCTCGAGTCCCATTGAACAATAATGTCTCGCGAAGTAGTAGTCCTTTGTTCCCGCGTAAAACAAAAGACAGCACTCACCAATCAATGACGTCATCTGAAATCTTAATCTTACAAGAAACTTCTAGCCTACGGCGGGATGGTAGATAATTTAAACTTGGTCTAAATGAAATCAGCACAAGAAGGATCAAATTTGCGAAACTTAGCGGAGCGCGAAGCAGCTGCAGACAAGGACTACGCCGTACATTTTAGTTGCTCTGTTTCAGTATCACAAATTGATCAACTAATTTTAAGACTATGTGTATATACAATGATGTACAATATTTTTCTAGTGAAATGATATAAAACTGAAAGCACAGGCATTAAAATAGAAGGGAGAACATTGTCATTTAATACATTTGTTATTATTAATCTCGATTTTGTTATTGGGGTTTTACGGTTCGCCGATTCGAGGCAGGTAGGGAAAATACAGTTACGCACTAAGGAGAATTAATCTTGAATTTTGACTGCACATTATATCTACAATTCATTTTGGAATAATAAATTGAAAACAGTACGTATTTGATTAATTAAAAAATTATTACAATTAAATCCGCCCCAGCCCTTGGGTCGTAGATCGGAATTGACGGGATGGTGTCTTGCTTGTTTCCGGTGAAATAACCCCAAGTGATCATACGCAGTTTGCAACTGTTTCGGTAGTAAATTTATTTATTTATTAAAAAACACACAACTGAACCATGCAATGCAGATTGGCATCTACAATACGCTCCAAATGTTGTATAGTTTTTCTTTCCTTCTTGGGAGATTATGGTTTCAAATGACTCAATGAATCTTTCATCGCAGGATGGAAACTTCTATGGGTTGGCAACACATCGAATTTTCCGTGTAATGCAGATGGGGAACTAGTCAGGGACAAGACACCCTTAAGCATATGTATTATCTTTCCTTCTCTCATTGATTCTTATGATTCATTTACATCCGTACAGTCTGTTTACTATTTCAATAGAAATACTTCACGTATAATTTTCATATTGCGTCTTACCAGATAAAATTCAATTGTATATTTTAGAGTCTTATTGTTTGAGTCCTGTAATTTCTTCAGGTATAAAGGTGGAAATGCTGATCTTGGGGATCATCAAAAAATTACGTCCTCCGAAAAATACCCTTTTTTAATACCGGTCGTCAGAAAATCACCTGTGACGATAACACCGTCCTCCTTTCGTCTTCATCAAAGAATTTCAATTAGATGTAAGAAGTCGGCCAAATGAGAAGTTGCTAGCAAGTGTATTTCACTCGTTATTCCAGCGTTTCACAGGACGAGAAGAAAGTCCAACCCCACGAACGATCAGAGGAGGGAGGGTACCCAGGGCAACTTCAATCACTAAGACCACGAAGCAAATGAGGGAGAGTGTGAATGGTTTAGTTCTAAAAAAAAACGTGGGGAGTAAGTATGAATGAGTCCTTCATGAGTCCTTCGTTGCTTTGTGGTCTCCATGAGCGACCGAATGGAGACTAAAATACGCTCAAACACTCCCCCCTGCCCCCCGTGAGCGTTCCAGACCCCTGGTTTGATTTTGTGATTTGTTTCGGTATTTATACAGAATGAATACAGAACTTCAGTCGTTTTCATAAATGTAACCGAATTTTCAAACATATGTGACTCACAAGTAGAGCGAAAAACCCAAGTCCAGTAACTTTATCGAAAATAATGCAATATGGCTGCATGACACGAATTTAATTAATATCCGAATAAATATTAATTGTGCAACAAAAGCGACTACGCAACAACGCAAGATAATGTGATAACTTTCGGTCAGGTGAAAATGGCGACGAGCCGGGAATCGAACCCGGGACCCGCCTTCCAACACTGTGCACCATTTCCACCCAGACCTAAACCCCGGAAGACCTGAGACACGTCCCCATAAGTGAACTAGGCGGCACGCAATGCTGTGACCACTGTATTACCGGTTTCACACGTACCTACGTGTTAAGGTTCTAGGTCTGAGTGGAAATGGAGCACAGATGCGGAAGGCGAACGGGTGGTGTAGCGGTTAACACCCCTGCGATCCAAGCAGGAGACCCGGGTTCGATTCCCGGCCATTTTCACACGACTGATCACATATCTTCTCTGTGTGTAGAGAGGGTAGACGGAAGAATAAATATGTAGATATCGCCAGGTAATATTCGTTCCACTTGCGCTCGATGCAGAAGGAACAAAATAGCTCATGAAGAAGAGCTCATGAATTGAATTGATGGTGGATATTGGCGATAAATTTAAGTTTTCAGAAGTGTCGCGAATATAACGCGAGGTACACCGATCAATATTCTTATGGATGTTGGCTACAGTGTGTGCAACCCTGTACCAACATAAATCCAATTCAACTGGCAATAAGTAAATAAATAAATCAATAATTTATCGTCAAGAGAGCAGTTCCCAACTGCCTACGACGAAGTTGACGACAATACACCACTTTACAATAAACACAGAGCCTTCCCAGGCATCTGAGTGAGAGTCTTGAGAGAGCGAGTGGGAAGTGAAGACAAGTTCTCGATCGCATCCATCCCCCGGTTGCGTTAAGAGAGCAGGAGGAGAGAAGGGCGCGGGTGCCGAAACGCAATTCATGAGATGCCGACCGCTTCATCACGCATCCATTAAAGCAAGCGACGGGGAGAGAGAGAGAGAGATGCAGCAATACGCAGCAGTTTTAATAGAACGACGCCTACAGCGTTCTCATGCTAATGAAAAAGAATCCATCGTCGATATCAATTACCTTGAAAACATTCTCCGAGAAAATGCGTCGCGTAAAAGAAAACTTAGTAAAAAGGGAATTTAAGGATATTTTATACGAAACTGAAATACTAAAAAAATCGTACATTCTCTTTTAATCACATTCACTGAAAAATTCTTGTCGTTGCTGTCACAGATACAGTAAACATCCACAAACGAACACGAAAAAATTGATTCATAGAAAAATAGGATGTAAGTTCATATCGATTCAATGAGAAATATAGAAGTAAAAGAAGGAGAATCAAACTGGCGAACTCCCTCCCCTCACCTAACCTCGTTTTACTTTCCAGCGACTTCCCAAGAAACGTCCCCCCCCCTGTCACACGCCGAGAGAGAGAGAGAGAGAGGAAGATCTGTTTCACGGCGAAGGAGGTTAATCCAAGAGTCGGTTCATCCGAGGCCGCTTCAGAGGGGTTCTGCTCTAGTTACGGGGGAATATTTCTGTGCTAACACTATACACCCTATAAAAACCTAAGTTTTGCTACTTTTTGTAAAAACTTTTCCTCTTAGTATCAGTTTTTACGGTCGATCAAATTCGACACAATATCTCGTAGAAGCGACCTTTGAATACGTAATAACTGCGTATTTTTCGTGCACACAAATTTAAAAAAATTTAATTGATTAAATGCAGAACTGAAACCTCATCTAAGACCATTGCATCAACTTGTTTTAAGGTTATACCCCTGTTCAGAAATCACATTTGAATCAAACTATTAAGTCTTTGTGTCGATAATAAAACTGTAGGTTTAGTTTATCTCGTTACCTCCAAACTCCAAGCGTTTAACGGGACAATGTATAGGATGGACCGGAAACTATGTACCAGAGACTGAGTGGACGTTGAAACACACATCTGTCCCCAGGAGGATTTTGCCCTCTCGGCACTGGCTGCGCAGAGAACGACGTGTTGAGCCCTAGAGTGGAGCTAGGATTTATCAGACAGGTCTCTTTCTACCTGAAGGCTTCAAACCCCCCCACTGACATACGAACTCCATGCATTGCGATGGCTCAAGAAATACACGCACTACTCACCACTGAAAAGGAATACGCGTTGTGTTGGCTAAAATTCCTGGTCGAAGAGTTTATTCAACTTTATTATAAATATAAATATAAACAGTTACTTACGTGCTGTAATATTAACATAATACCAATAAATTTGTGTTTAATACAACACAAAAACTTAATTTAGAAGTTTTATTATCAAACTATAGATTATTCGGAAAGGTTTTTTGTGGGGCATTACGGCTCGCCGACATCGAGGTCATTAGAGCCCTAACGTTTTGTACAGGTAGGGAAAATGCAGTTACGCACTAGGGAGAGAGAACATGTCTCTCCCCGCGTGTAGGACTCGCCAAATGACTCAACCATACCTACTAAAAACTCTCCTGAATTACAATATAAGAAAAAATTACATTTAGAGACAGAGAGAAAGAGACAAAAATGAAAATTCGAGGCAAAGAGGGAAAAAAGACACTTAAATCCAAACCCTTCCGAGAACTTGTGGGAGGAGCCCCATTTCGTCTATGGATTTGAGTAATGACATACGAAGAAAGATCAGATACTGTTCCAGAGGCCACATTCCTGAAGGAATATAAAAAGACGTATCAAAATCGGTTCATTTTGACCCAACATAACGTCCAAACTGTTAAGTAGATTGTGACGCCGTCGGCTGGTACTATATTTGAGACACTCCAGAAGGAAGTGTTGTGTTGGAAGTCTTTCACAGATGGGAGGAGGTTCACCGCGTAAGAGATGACCATGGGTAAGACAGCAGTGGCCAATACGAAGACGCGTAAGGATTTCTTCTTCACGTCAGTTCGCACGGGATGATGACACCCAGATCTTAACGGAGCCTTTTGAAGGCGCAAGTTTGCCATTCGGTTTGCCATGTCCCAAGAAGAGACGATCTCATGGCAACATTTGAATCTGACGTAGGAACAGATGAAAGGTGAAGGACTGCCCTCTGTGTTCCCCGCTTCGCTGCCTCATCAGCTTCTTCATTACCCAGAATACTCACGGGCCCAAGAACCCAACAAAGGACTGTTTCAAAATTTTTACATACTAGATTGCTTATTAGATTCTGAATTGTCAGCGTAAGGATGTCAGAAGTATACAGTGAAGACACTGACCACTGAGCACTAATAGAGTCACTGCAGAGAACCAGACGCCGTATTGAAGAACTTCAGCGCTTCAAGGATTGCAAATTTTTCAGCAGTGTACACGCTGCTATAGGAATGGAGTTGAAGAGAACGGGTGGTACGATGGCAGTGCAAAGCAGCACCAACGGAATTATTCATTGCTGAGCCATCAGTGTACATGAACACATGATCAAAATAGAGGTTTTTTAGTTCTCCGATGTGCTGTTGGTACACGAGAAAAAGATCTGGATAATTATGGAGATGGTATATGCTACAGAAAAGCATAGAGCATGACTTGGATGCAGAAAAACTAAAGCCGGTAGACATGCTCCACTCGTGTAAACAGTTTAAAACCAAGTGCAGTTGCCTCTCGATGACAGAGATGCTGCTAGACGAACAATAGATGGCGAAGTCGTCAACGAAGAGAGACGCATGTACCGGTTCTCGAACCTCTGACGCAATACTATTTATAGCTATAGCAAAGAGAGTGATGCTCAAGATAGAACCCTGTGGGACACCGTTTTGCAAAGGACGATTAGAAGATAAATGAGTTCCGGGGCGAACGCGGAAAGAGCTTTGGGATAGGAAACTCTCCAGGAAGAGACGTAGACAGCCTCGGAATCTCCACGAGTAGAATGTGCATAGGATTCCGTACCTTCAGGTTGTGTCATAAGCTTTTTCCAGGTAAAAAAAGATGGCCACCAGATGTTCCCTTAATACAAACGCTGATGAGATGGTAGATGACAAGTAGGTGGTCTAGCGTTGACCGCTGTTTTCTGAAACCACATTGGATATTGTTCAGTGGGTTTCGCGTTTCCTGAGACCAAACAAGGCGACGATTGATCATTCTTGCTAACAATTTGCAAACGCAGCTTGACAGAGAAATCGGTCGAAAGTGTGACGGATTAGAACGATCTTTTTCTTCCTTCGGAAGTGGAATAATTATGGCCTCACGCCATTGAGCAGGAACGGTATGTTCATTCCAAATACAGTTAAATAACTTCAGAAGGAATTTTATGCTTATCTCAGGAATATGATTTAGCATCGCGTTACGTATTTGATCAGGACCAGGGGCTGTATCTTTCGAAGACGCAAGGGCAGAGGTCAGCTCGGTCATAGAGAAAGGCATGTTATATTCCTCGTCTCTGGAACTGGAGAAATCCAAGCAACACTTTTCCGCGCGAGTTTCCTGCTAAAGAAACGTTCGAGAAAAACCGGAGGAATTAGAGACTCTTTCCTTAGATTTGTTTATAAATCGTAACTATTAAATATAACTAAATTCTTGATTCATAATTTCAATAGACGCCGCCCGTAGGCAAGAGCCTAGCCAGTATAAAATATCCATCTCTCTAAAAAAAACGGAGAAAAAACCGGGAAAGGATGGGGCTACAGAATTAATGAACACAACCGAACCAAAGGCTGAGTACACACAAAAATTAAACTTTGAGACACAATACAAGCACGCAGAAAAATAGTTATGAAAATGTTATGAGTTATACAGAAAGTAGTACAGAAATGGTGTGATAATGTACAAGACGACTCTAATTTTTATTAAAATGAATAAATTACATTGTAGAAGCATTGGTGCAGTTAGGAGGTAGCTTTTAACCGCGGATTTGAAGAAATTCAATTTAATAACGTCTTTTGTATTTTTTGGGAGGGAATTATATAGAACAATGATATAGAATAATGTGTCTTTTCGGCAAATTAATTAATAAAACTTTTTTCCAATTTGTTGACAAATTCTTTTGCAAGTAACAAGGCATAATAATCAGATTAATATAGATTCAGATTTAAATAAAGAAAATGCGACAAGTAGAAGGCAATATAATTTTAATATTTTATTACAAGAAATCCAAGGTAAAATGACCTTACGTTTCTATGCATCAGTAAAGAGGTAGAATGTAAGGAAAAATACTTAAAAGACCGGTTGATGGAATATTCTAATTTTTGGTGAATCTATTAAAGCAACAAACGAAGACAAGCTATGGTCAACCTACCCACGTTTTGTTTTTGTAATTTTTGTACAACAATGTTTCAAAATGCATCAATTCATATTGAAAGAATGTGACTATGACACTTAATTATTAGAACTTATTGAAGCGTTCGAAGTAAACAGTTATGCTAAAGAAATAATTAAAATTTCCCATGAACTAAAACGAAATTTGCAATCAAATACCTGACTCGAATATTGACGTACGTTTTATGAATGAGCTCTTAGTCACATGATAAGTAATATTATAGCAGAATGTTCGAAAATGGTTTTGACTAGTTGTTGACTACAAGGATTTGGTCTATAAGGTTCAAGTTATTTTCAAAAAAGACATTAAGCCCTACCACACACCTCCTATAGCTCCATGTTGATAAGCATCAATAGCACGCTACATTTCCCATCTACTAATACTACAATAAAAAAAAGACATTTCTACTTTTAATTTAATTTCTAATTCGCATTTCTTATTTAAATAAATCCTTTGACTTGAAAGGTTTTTTTCCGTTTGTGCAGATAGCAATCTATAATTGATTGCCCCTATGCTATATGCTGCTACTTCATAAAATCTTTACCTTCTACCAAACGTAGAATACTACGCAAGCCTTTTCCATTAGTAATGAGAGATAGTCACCTCCTCCTATCCCATTCAGTCCGATGGAGCCGCTTTCCACAATTAGGTCGCAGGTGGGACTCTGAAGAAGCGATCAGCCATTCACATTCGGACGGTTAGGAATTTTCCATTTTATTTCACATCCCCCATTTTATTCACTCGTTGTAATTAACTGGACGCGCTCTTCCATTGCACGTCTTGAAGAAGATTAATTCTCAGAGATTCAGAGTAACAGATGTTCGGGGAATTAAATTAAGAAAAATCTGATTAATTTTCGTAGATACTATGGACACCTTTTGTTTGAAAAAAATTCTTGCTCTTCTTAATTGCATCTAAAATATTGTACTCGAGAACATGCTCAAAGAAAAAGACTTATACATATTCATAAAAATATCACAAAATGAAGGTGGAACCAGCAGCACTCCAAGTTAGTCTAATTACTCGGATGTATAATTCTTGTCTTCATTTTTATTATTTTAAAACAACATGAATAATAATAAAGAATAAATATGATTTCATTTCATATTTTGTATATTCAAGTGAATATTTAGTATAAAGAGGTTACATTCCTTCTACTTTTAATTCACGCCATTATTATACACCTGTACAGCTGTTCAAAAATTCGTCCTTATCACTCGTTCTCATTACTGATTCATAATAATGAAATTTCTATCAGTACTGAATCTCGGCATCGATGTGTATATTATCTTTTCAGCTCCTTAACTCATCCCACGTTTTTCTCTGGGTCCTTTCATTGGAATTGGGGATTCCTTAATTACATCCAGAGAGCAAATAATAATAAATTTATTGTAAAAAAAACAGTACAAACTGCGTCGTGTGACCACGTGGAGGACAATAACTTAATTTACTCTCCGGAAGCAAGCAAGGGACGTATTCCATCAATTCCGATCGAGGACCCTAAGACAGAGGCGGNAATTTTTTTTTGCATAAGTTCCTAGATAAGATAAAAAGTTAGCTGCGAGTTATAAAACTAATAGAATGTCAATATGTTTGCAATTTAACACAAAGAATTTATTTTACATGTACAAGTTATTATCGAACTATAGATTATTCTGAGTATAGTGTTTAAAAATCATTAAGAATTGAAAAAAAACACTAAATTCACGATTTATTGTTACAATAAACACTACCCTAGACAAAGCCTAGAGAACCTGTATAAGAAATCCGCCTCTACCCGAAGGAAAAACGGAGAAAAACCCGGGCCAGGATGGGGCTACAGAATTTATGTACACAACCAATGTGCCAAAGTTGAGTACACATAAAACTAAATAAGCTCCTTATATAAACGTAGGCTTCCGCGACCGGAGTCAGTGTGAACTTGTTTGTCCGGGAGAAACCGCGTCTTGGTAGAAAAAATTACCAACGTTTCGGCCATCGTCCTGTGGCCTTCTTCAGGGTAATGTCAGAGTCGTACAGACTTAAGTCGCTGTCTTACTCTGAGCGTGATGTGAGTAGTTCATAAATAAGCTCCTAAATTGTTATCCTCAATCAATAATTTTATCCTTCATACCGAATATCATGAGTATGCGATTAGAAGGCGATCTCAAGCACTGTATTTCCTCTTTTGCTGCCAACTCTCGATGCGAAGCTTCAACTTCGCGGAAAACTTAAATTCCTTTGAATTGCAGTGACACCGTTAAATCCAGCAAAATCCGAACCGCCTTCGCTCTCACTATATTTCATCACTTCTTTATGTCGTCGTACTCCATAACTCTGAAGAAATTTCACCCCTCCTAAAATCTCCCCTAATATATTAACAGATCTGTCATTTCCAGCCACGTAATAAGCGAATGAACAGAACCACCACCCCCTCCGCCATTAGAGAGTACAACAACTGTGTCTGTAGCACGTGCAGCCTCTGCTGCGACGACCACAAGCCAATTAAGGCGAGGGAGGGTGGGAGAGAGGGGTCGGAGCAAAGCCACATCCGCAGTGTAAAGAGAGCGAAGCGCGGACGGGAGAAAGGGGTGTTACACGGAGCAGCGCCTGTTGGCTGTTAAAGCAAACTCCATGCAGCAGCAGCAGCAGCCTCAGGCGCACAAGTGTCAGGCGCAACGACGACGACGACACGCGACGTTCCCAAGAAATCAGAGTTTGCACTTGGAGAGTTGGTAGTACTACCAACTTAATCACTTAGCAAATATCTGAAACCAGCATAAATAAACAGAATGAGATAATTGCAATAATAACTGTTGGTGTCATACATTGCGTCTTGTGGAGTAAACATTTATTTAAAAAAGACCACAAAAGTGATGGAAAATTATTTCGATGTGTTGTAAATTTTCCGTTATATTTTTCGCTTCGTGTCATATAAACTTAGTATATCGTATGTATCTCGCGTATTTTATGTGACCACCCATGGTCGGTCGCCGCCCCACGGAAAGGAGCTGGGCTGCAACTGTCAATGCCCTTTTGGACTAATTAGGGGTACACTCCGAAAATCTTTGACCACGAAAGTCACCCCCTGAAAGGTGTGGCTGGACCCAAGTTCCGAAGGGCATCGAGGAAGGACACCCTACCAGTGAGCTTTTTCTTAAGTTAATGTCCCGAATGGGTGTCGATGAAACAAAGCAAAATAAATAACGAAACAACTGTACAATATACTACGCAATATCATCAATAGCGAAAATTATTTTTTACGATTTCAATAAATGTGTTTTATTTTTTAAAACCTTTTTTTATGAGTTCTGAAAAATCATGTTGATATAGAAAAAATTGAATGAAAGTAAAACGGGAGTAAAGTTCTCATTAGAGCGCCAGATGTGAGTTATTTTAATGCACTTGTCAGTATTCAGTTGGGATACGATCGCAGTAATAGTGCGTGTGTCGGTGACGTTAGATCCGTACGATGCGTCCCGAGAGGTGCCTCGAGGACGTTAATTTACAACACTGCTTCCCACAGAATGTAACGCACATCTCTGCTCCGTGTTAATATTCCGAGAGGTTCGATCATCGCATCGGTTCTTGTCCCTCTCCGTTCCTTGGAATCGGTCTGCCTCGAAATGTTATTCAAATCATTCAGAAGACTAGATATTTCCTTGCATACATTTAGCTCACTTTGCATTTGTTTTATGGTAACGATGGACTAATTTGTTAGAAAGTATTTTTAAATAAGGAGTAATATATAATAATATTTTTATTCGTCTCCTACTATTACATTATTCATTTCGTCTAATAATCGAATCCGTCTTTTTCCTTGCACACCGTCATTACACATTACGTCCCTTATGTTCTGTTACTTTCATCTCATTCCTCTTTTCTTGGAGTCGCGTCTCTGTCTGATGCCACGACATTTCCGTCCCCGCCACACAAAATCTTCTTCCCGTTTCTCTCATCCCTCGTGCCCTGTTCCCTTCAACCTCATTCTGTGTGTTTTGTGAAACATCGTGCACTTTCATCTTCTACTTTTAGAATACCTGCTATTTCCCCCATATTCTGTAGATATTCCTCCAAGTTTTCATATAAATAATCTCATTGTAAGAAATCCCATTTATTATTCAACTGTAGGTCTCCTTTGTCTCTCATCGAGACATAAACCATCATTCAAGAAGTTTCTTCTTTCTTTTAGGTACATACTGAAGTTCCCGTTCCCCTTGAGAACTACTTACTTTCATCCATTTTCCTAATTCATTTTGGCGAAATGGTACTTGTGATATATATTCATAATACTTTGAACAAGACTGTGCAAAGTCAAATATCGTTGTAATACCCTTGTAAAAATATTTAAAAATTGATAAAGGTTTAAAATATTTCACCGATTTAAAAAGATACGTAAAAAATTATTGCCTCGAGAGTGACAATGTATTTCAACCACATATCTATAACTGTCTATATCAGCATGATGAATTAAGATCGAAGCCATCCAGCAGTGACGGCGGAAAACCCTACAACCGCCTCCATCATCAGCAGCGCAAACAGCCCCGGCTTCATCTATCACGAAAGCAGCAGCAGTACGTTGCAGGGTTCTGCATTTTTTATGTCTCACTCCGCATCGAGGCGAACGGACGGGCGGCTGACTCTTAATTTCCTCAGAGAAAGCAAACAGTTACAACTACGCCCCAGCGGTGGCGCAGGTGGTAGTGTTGTCGCTCATCATCAAATCATCCCGGGTCCGATTCCCGATGGGGATGTAGATTTTCACATTTATGTCCCAGTTCATGTAGCTGTGATTACTGAAAAGCAAACCTACCTTCCTTCCTCCTAGTATCAATAACTCTAACTATTACTAACTACTTCTACTAACCCCATCGCGAGGGTCAAGTTGTCGGCAAACCTAGCTACTAACAATGACCTACCACTCAACTCCTATCCCTCCACGTAGATAAGCTTGAATAGCACTAAGCTACATTTCCCTCCCATTAACAAATACAACAATATTTAAAAAAATACAACTATTCACTTCAACTCTCCATCTGCTCTGTCTCCATCCTTTCGAAGAGTTTCATTCTGGAAGGTTCGATACATATACTCCAAATAATATCATTTAGCTCAGAAAACCTAACCTAAGAAGAAAAAAACATGTTTATAAGTAGTAGCAGTTAATTAGTTCATTGAAACCAACGGAGTCATAGGAATTTTGCAACAGCTCCCGTAACTATATATTATTAATCCATTTATGTCTGTCTTGCCAGTCTAACTGGCTTGATGTTGGTCCAGGGCTTGTTCACAGTGTAGCCAACGCTTTCACATCGCAATTGTCCATAGGGGTAATAAGTATCTCGCGTCATGTTGGCAGTACTTTCTGATTTCTTTAAATGTAAATATATCGCCAACCTCGGATACCAATTCAATTCGCGTGCTCTTGCTCTTGTGACGCTATTCTGTTCCTCCTGCATGGAGTGTGTGGAACGAATATTTCCTGTTGTGTTATTAACCTTTATTTCTTTACAGCAAATATTCGCTTTTGTAACTACTATTAACATTAATTCAAATATTATTTAATATCGTAGAAGTTGGCAATTCGTTTTAGGCAGCCATATTGCATAATTTTGTCGCACAATTACATGACTCAGAGTATAGAGAAGGAACAGCAGCGAACTGAGAAGCTCGGAGCGACCCACGCTGCAATAAGCTGCAATAACAGTGTTCTTATTACTCTACTGCGCGCAGGCGCCAGGCGTCTTTTATGTCAAGAAACGCAAGGGGGAAATCGGTCGATACTTTCCGCAACCATTTGTATGGTTTTCTCTTCCACAGAATAAAAATATTAATATTCGTTTCCCACCAACATAGCCTTTCAAAATGAGCGTTAACAAGTGTACTATGTCACAAAGATGTNAAAAAAAAAAAAAAAAAACGAGACAATTGCATAAAAAAAAATATAATTATGAGACACATTCTGATGTCATTGACAGTTAGTTAAAGGTTCATTATAATAAAAAGGAATGGATGTTTAACCCATACTGAATAAAATAAAGAAAATCATAAAATAAAGAAACCTTTTCCATCATTAAGTACTCTCCTATTTTAAAATGTTCTACACGATAGAAAAGACACACAAAAAATAACAAAAGTGGCAAAAAATAGTAAAACCAATGATATCGAAAATTGTTACATAATTATTACGTTATAGCAACAAAATGAACAAATACTAGAGCATGTAAACTCTGCTACTTGTGTGAAGTGAAAAATTCAACTCTCCAATCAGAGAGCATCATAATATTTGTGGTCGAGTTTCCTCAACGAAATATGCGCTTCACAACAAACAAGTAATTATTTCGCAGCGCAGAAATTCAACCGCAGAAGAAATGTTGAGTGTTCACTACAATTTCTGTTCATCGCTCATTACATACATGTTTAATGAATAACTGACAGGTATAATATTATTAATGTAAATTGAAATGCATTTATTGACACGACAGCATTCGAGTTGAATATTTTCAATCGTCATTGAAAAGGTAGCTAGATGGCAGGCTTACCATTTTTGTACGGTTCCTAATGGAGTCAGAAAAAATTAGTAACTTTTGAATTCATGTAGCTGTGCGCGATTGAAAAGCGAACGCTCCACGCGGTTATTGATAAACCTTCTAACATTCCATGTAGATAACTTGCAATAGCACTAAGCGACATTTCCTCCCATTTACCATAAATAAGGAGAATATCACGACTAGGAAGATTGGTTACTCGAATTTGAAATCCACTTTAGCTGCAACTTCAGCTCTTCCAACCCTACTTCAGAATATCGAAAAGAGAAGCCTCTTGGGGAACCTTCATTGTCTAGATGAAGGGACTGAAGTAAAAAAATAATGCTGTTTTTAAATCATTCGACCCTTTTCTTCCCCTCTCTCTCCTCATTTTCAATTTACATTTTTACTAATTTCCTATCCTCCCCCTCAATACACAATATCCGTTTTTGCTAAACTGTGACAAGATTTTGAAATAATTTCAATCTTTTCCTTCTATTCCCGTTTCAATCTTGATTTAGCTTTGAATCCACGATGCTTGGGTAACTGTTATCATCTCACTTCCAGTCTCTATTGATTTATTCATTTTTCATTCGTGTTTTCAAGGGTACTCATACAGAGTGTAACAAAATTTTCTCGTCTCAAATTTAAAGACAGATTTTTCGATATCCTCTATATATGACCAATAATTAAACCATTAAGTGAATCTTGATTGGTTCAGAGGCTCTTCTCCTGAACAGATATATGAAGGTGGAAACTGTCCTAATGCGGATGAGCACCGGCTGCAACGGGGTGATAACATTAACAACGATACATTATGCATATGGAACGCATGCAACGTACATAGACCCCGAGCGAAAGTTTAGATGAACCAAATTGCTCAACTATTTGTTAGGCGCCAGGAATCATCGATACTTTAAAAAATACTTTTTATACGGTTTTAATTATTATAGTCATGTAATTAACTGTAATGTGTCTGTAATTGAGTACAAAATGCGTAATTAAAATTAAAACTAATTTGGAAGACTCGCGGACCATGGTTTGCGAGACTAATAAAATAAGTTTCATTTCCAAATTAAATTAACTTATCACATTAGTTATACAAAATAGACCATAAATTTATTTATTAAGATTTAATGAAAAGTATTTTTATAATAAATAAATTCGAGCATAGCTAGGTCCTGTGATATTTTTGAACTGATCTATAGATAATATTGCGATACCGAAATACAAAAAAAAACCCGTTCAATTTCGCTTCTTCCAACTACATGTATTGTTCGCTGGTTTTTCCGAATTCTGAAGGATTTTTGTGAATCGCCTTCCAAAATTCCTTTTTAACTTTTATACTGTAATATAATGGCATTTGTTGGGTCCTACCGAGTGCTGTGGCAAATCATGAGACTTTCTTCAGAAAAGATGCATTCTTTTATCTCAATGAAGTCTTGTTGACATTTTTCTATTTCCCTTCATTACAAGAGATTTATTTTTATCCTCATTTTGTATTATTAGATTTTTGTTCTTATCCTTTACTTTGATTTCTTCCTCAATTTCTACTTGAAAAGACGAAAAATCTCCTTCAAAGCGGACACACACCGCCAGAAAAAGAAAATAAATATTACAACAGTCAATCTACATTCAGAAACCAATGAACAAACAAAACAAACAAACTTTTCTCTCTCTCCCCAACAGCAACCNCAAGAGACCACACCCCCCTTCCCCTCGCTCGATTCTCATTGCGAAATGTTCACTAATTTTAATTTTTCCAAACAAACATTTTATCTTGGAACTATTTTAATTATAAATTTTAAATATCTGACATCAATTAGCATTAAAATTTCTCTAAATATTATTAACTACAACACACATCCTCTCTATTTTTAATATATTTTTTTGTATTTATTACTTTTTTATGTTCACCTTTATCCATAACTACATTTATTTCTACCTCGATCGTCGGCCACTGAAGATGACAACAGACGACGTTGTCGAAAACCGCTTTGGCAAAAAAATAAATAAAATAAAATAAGTATCACTGAAAGTATAAGTACACAGTAAAGTATCACTGAATTTTCCAATAATTCAGAATCTACTGAAATAATGTTATTCCATCGTGAGTTTAAAATATTGCGATAAATTCCGTAGAATATGCATCGTATTCAGTTGTTTTAAAATTATAGTATATTTTAAAATTATTGTGCTGGTTAGTTACTTTTGCGATCCACAATTTTATTTTTATTGTGTTGTAATTGAAAGTGCCGACGAGCAATCGAGACCAAATTCAATTCCCCAATAAATATTCCGTTTGATGTATTAAAATTTAAACGCTTCTATGCGGTTCTGTTTCAATATTATCAATGTAAATTGACATACTCACACATACACACACACACACACGAATTATAATCCCCTACTTGAATCGACTGCAGAGGAAACCTCAACAGAAGCCAGAAGCAGTTTTGCACGTTTTATATTTTTTACGCGTGTCTACAATTGATGTCACGCAAAAATAATTGAATACGAATTTGTGCCTCACGTAACAATAGAAATCGACACGACGGACGGACGAATGAATAATTTAAGTAAAATTTCAAAACCCTTTTTATATTTTCAAGATGTAAAAAAGTAACTGAAGAAGAGAAACGTTTTCAATATGAAAATATCAGTATAATTGTTTGGAAATGTGTGAGGAGTAAATTACTTTATAAATTCAGATTCGCGCTCATGTATTTTGCGTGCTGTAATGTGTTGTTCATTTATTGGAAATAGAAGATAATGACGCTTCTCGATTAGTGGGAGTAATTACTTATAAATAACGGGAATATAAGAACAAATTTTATTGTCTTTAGATGAAAGAAGCGACGTTATGATTTTATTGTGTACATCCATTCTGGTCCAGGTTCTTTTCCGGTTTTCCTTCGAGTAAAGGCGAATTTTATGTACAGTCTCCCTCTAAGCTCCCCCCCCCAGGGGAGGACTTACATCTAGTAAGTACGTGTTTGGCGAACACGGGGCCCCGAGCTGAGTCTGGCATTACTTCCACTTACTTGTGCGAGGCTCCTTCCTTTCTCTTTTCTGACCTCCCTTGGTCACCTCTTGTTCTTTTCGATCCCGAGGCTGTTAAGGTTAGGGTATCTTTCATTTTCCTCATTCCTCTCATGTTATGTGCCCCCCTCATTGTAGCCCCCCCCCCTCCATTTGATGTATGTTGTGAGATATGTTTTGGTGTGTTGTAGATCGGGAGGGTTTTTAGTGGGTAGGGTTGAATCATTCGACGAGTCCCACACGCGGGGAGAGTCATGTTGGCTCTCCCTAGTGCGTAACTGCATTTTCCCTACCTGTACAAGTTTTTCGGGCTCCAATGACCTTTGATGTCGACATGAGCCGTAAAGCCTCACAAAAAAAAACATAAAGCCCCACAAAAAAAAAAAAAATCCCTCTAAGCTGTTTTGCCTAGGAGCGCAGGTCTACTGTTATAATTAATCTAGAATTATAGTTATTTTAATAGTTAGATTTATAAACAATATACTCTGAATAACCTATATTTCGATAATACATACTTGTGAACTAGCTTTTTTGTCCCACATTAAAAAAAATTTGTTGCTATTCTGTTGATATTGTAAAAAGTAGCTAACTATTCTTATTGTTATCTTAGAAGTGTGTTTAAATGTTAAATCCGCCTCTTGATCGGAATTGATTGGGATGGTCCGTTTCTTGCTTCCGGAGAGTAAATTGGTTTATTGTCCATACTCATACTCGTAAATGCTTTTCTTTTACAGCAAAATGTATTATTATAAAATGTCTAGCAAGAATTTTCTAGATTAAGAGAACTCTCTACTTTTACAATGGAAGTTAGAAGATACGTATTATGGGCGAGCGGAGACCGATTCATATTCGAGTCCACACACTGCTCCGTTGTCCAAACGTTAAGCCGAAGAGCAGAGGAGGAGGGATTTTCGGTGCAGAAAGAGGGTGAAGTCTTTCTTACTTCTTTGTTCGCACTTTGTGGGATTTCACTTCTTCTGGGAAGATAACGGGATTCAAAGCTTTAAGAGGCCGATGACGTCACTGCGTTGCCGTGTTTGGTTGGACTTCATAATGCAGCTGCTCATCTAACGCTACAACCACTGCCACTAAGATGATAATATATATGTGTTTTTAAAGCTGTACTGTTTCGCGAAGACGTCACTGCGTCAAGTGGCGGATCTAGAGCATAATGAAGGTGGGAGTATTTACCGAGGAGCATTTTTGTTTAAAAATTATGGTCTTACAACACTATTAGCTTCTAAAAAAATGCATCAAATAAATAATTAACAATCTGATATTATTAAAAACAATTATTTATTTGTTATTAACTTGATATTATTAATTTTATTTTTCTGATATTAATAACAATAACAATTATATTATTAACAATAACTAGTAACAATTAATAACGTGGTAACACTTTTACAAAGCATATCATTTATCAACTTTAATTTTATCTGTTAAGAATTCACGTCCAATGAGGGGGAGCAGNCCCCCCCCCTCATAGATCCGCCAATGACTGCGTTGCCATGTTTGTCGTCTGAATGTAGATTCACCTAAGCTTCAACCACTGCCATAAAGATAATACTTTTTTAACTTTATTTTAATGATAAATAAAATTGTAGCCGACCAGATTAAGCAGACAACAGATTTTTATTGAAACATGTCACAAGTAGACATAAAACCTTAAAAAACACACGAAACTCATTAAAATATTAAAAGGTATACACAATAAGTAATAGTAAATTAGTTTGTCATCCACGTGGTCTTACGCAGTTTGTAACTGCTTTTTTTTACTATAAAGTTTATTTATTTATTTGAAGCAACGTTTCGGTGCTAATTTTCTACTTTTATCTTCAGGTGAAACGTATATCTGAGCAAATAGTGCTCAAGTCAAGTACCAAAGTGGGAAGAAGTACATATATACCAGAGAAATCTAAAGATGAACCATCAAAAGGAGATTAGTGGAGGGAGGAGTCCAAAGAGTAAACACGAATAACACATGAACCTGAAAAATATTTACAAATTTTTATAATAGAAACAAAGACATGAAAAGTAAAATTAAATAATAATAATATCATACATTTTTGGTAGCTTAAAAGTGTCAATTTGCAAATGAAAGATATTTGTTGCTTTTTATATAAAACATCTAAAATATACATCTCTTTTTTTTAGTAGTTCCCTTCTATGCATACACTTTATTTTATTAATATAACCAGATGAGGTCCGTTTTGTCGTTTTACTTTGTATAGTTATTAATTTCTTTAAATTATGTCATAGCAACTATTTTTACATTAAGGGTATAGGAGGAGCAATGACATGTGTGTGTATTGAAGTATGCTTGTACGTAAGTGTGTGTCTCTTTGTAAGCGAAAAAATGTGTTTGTGAAGGAACGCGAATACCTGTATGCACACACACATCGGTCTCATGTAGGTAATTAATTTCTTAAATGTAATTTCTTTCTCGTTGTTACCTTGTGTACTAATTTTATAACTATTTTATAGATGATTTGTTATTGACGTTTTTATTCTTGTATTATGTGTACTTTCATTATGTCATTCTTTTTTTATCTGCCTCCGAGCAGATTAACATATTATTATTATTATTATTATTATTATTATTATTTTCTTCGCCTCAAAAGACTTCTCTCTCTACGAAGGTTAACACAAATTATCAAAGATTAGTATTAAAAATATTTTAAATAAACATCGTGCGTGTTTCGTTTTGTGCATTTAAGCTGAGATCGAAGACTTCTCTGAACTCTTGCGACACGAAGGCAGCTGATGTGCTTCACAATGAAACAATTTAAAATATTTCGACAGAATCGTTTTCTTCCTACACTTATTTATAGCGAAGATTTTTATAACACTAAAATAAAACAATCTCCCGCGCTGGTCTTTGATGAAAGCGTAATAAGATGAAATGAAATGAATTGCGTTGTCCACTATGTTTACACGACATTCCTTTCGGCCTTTCATTTCATTTAGAGTAAAAGCTATTTTCTCACGAAGTGCTAGAAATATTCCAAGCTCGTTGAAATAGTGTTCCACCAGAATACTAGGGATTTTTGCTGAAACTCTGGAACGATCGGCTTTCACCAAACGATATGTGATGGCAAACTTCATTTCCGAGCCAAATTCTTTTTTCTCGGGTTAAGAGCCAATAAGTATATACAGAGATTGAGCAAACCACAAGTTCATAGGTAATGAATACCCAATCACGCTACCCGTCGAAAAGCACTTACAGTAATATTCAGTAAACATTAGCTTTCTAAGTATTCTTAAGCAACAAAAAACAAACAAACTGAACAGACATTCTCAATATAAGTGCTCTTAATCAAACGAAAGTTTATTAAACGCTCTAAATTTTTAACAGATATGGGCGTATTTTAATCACTATATTTCAATTACATTCGCAATGAAATAAATAAAAATAAAATCAAAAAGCACTAAAAAGTTTACTAATAGAAATTAGTGTTTTACGGTCACTTGAGTAGAAAAGAACTATGAAAGTTAAGACCTTTGATAGATTAAGGAACGTGGTGTCCCTTGGACGATAGGCAAAATGTCACCCAAAAGTTTGTACTGTGCCTCAAATGTGTAAATGACTATCCATTTTATAGTGTGTGTTGACGCCGCTACTGATATAAATCCACTGCCACGTGAATATGAAATTTGATAACAACAACAACAATAATAATAATAATGTGTTTAACTGCAAAGGTGCAGATAATATACAAAAACACATATTACAGAGAACTGAAATTATTATTTTTTAAATAAATGATTAAACGATGATTTAATTAATATTAAAATATTAAATATAAAAAATATGACGCTGAAACATCTAAAAAAATTAATAATTACTGATTGCACATTTTACGGCGGATGACTGGAACATTTGATTTCCCTTCCCTTCCTCCCACCCTTTCTATCTCACGCAATTTCCCTTTTATCACTTCCCTTCACTTCCGCTATATTCACATCTGAACACTCACGCCACCCCTTCTTCCAGAACTTTCCTAGCTCTGCGAATAGATGCAGAGCTTGATATTTCGGATCAACAATACCGCAACTTTATACCTTCATTTCCAGGAGAGAACTTCAAAGAGCTTAGTAAAAGAATGAGTTATAAGAGCAGACCTCGTTCTATTTACACTACACGTTCTTCTATCTATTCGCCACGTGCTGTTGTACATGCTGTGGCTTTCGCGATGTAACTTTTTAAGCGTCTGTTCTGTGTTTAGACTGACTCTTTCCATGCAAATTCCGGTCTCGCAGTGTATGAGCTAATCCCTCCTTCGTCACATTTGCATAGGACGAGTTGCTAAAATTACAACTAAAAACTCAATTTGCGTACTGTTCCCACGAAGTGCTGTTAACAAGACTCGAGTTTTCTGGTTTCACCAGAGGTTTTTTATCATTCGCGATCTGATACAATACCTCGTCTGTAAACTGCAGGGTTTTTACATATTTTTTAGCTAACAGCAATAGTTTTCTATAAATTTGAACAATACAATAAAACAAAGGCAGCAACAGATTTCAACTATCTGTTTCAAAGAGCAACAGACTGGAATTTGATCCTCCGGTCAATTTTCGTATCTATCAAACTACAACATATTATACATCAAATCTTAGCTTATTTAATTCTGCGTTATAAAGTATGAAAATTTTTACATGTCTCTTGAGTATTTTGTGTGATTGGAGAGTAGACAACAATTTTCTAGCGTTTTCAACTTTAAAAATTTATATAAGAAAAATTGTTAAACCAAAGATGTTGGAAATTTTACACAGTTTTGTTGCAATAGTTATTTATAAGATTGCTGTGATGTGTTTCATAGCTTTATCTTTGCTTTAAAAAATTGGTCTTCTAATTTTTATATGTCCTTGCAATCTCAAGATCAGCTAATCGTACAATCTAGAAGGATTCTTATCATTTACAATATCGATTGGGAATATCGAATTCAATCCGCGACCTTTTCAGTAGACGTTAAATTTTGTTCTATTTACAAGGATTAGTTAAAACCAAAAGAAGTAAAAGCAAAGAAATATTTTGTCGTAGATGTGAGTGTTCTAATGAAATCTCATGAACGCGGGGACCGATCATAATCCCCCGAAAATTCCACCTTCATTCGTACACAAAATTCTAGAGAGAAGGGACACATTATTCGCGCTTTCAAATTCATCTATTCGTAGTAACGAGGCGGACTTGATTACAGGACGTTTGTAGAAAAGAGAAATCTTAAAGAGAATACTTAGGAATACGATTCGGCGGAGTACTGGTTCTGATTGTGGGTTGGTGAACCCCGTCACTGACTCCGCCCAGCGTTGCCAACGATACACGCACAAAGTGGCAACAGCGCGAATTTTCTCTACGCTCAAAGTCATGTAACTTATGCAATATGGCAGCCTAACACGAATTGCCAACTTCCGTAAAGAAATAAAAGTTGATAACTCAACAAGCTAAGACACAGGGAAATATTCGCTCGATGCAGAAAGAAGAGAATAGCCCCATAAGAACCATCAGGTGAATTGAATTTATGGCCGATATTGGCGATCGATTGAAGTGTTTAGAAATTCGAATGACCTGCCAACAAAACGCGAGGTTCAAATATCATGACTCTTCTGGACGATGGCGAAGTAAAAGCGTTGGCTACACTGAGTATAGGTTCTATACCAACATCAAACCAGTTAGACTGACAATAAATAAATAAATACATAAATAATTTATTGTGAAGAGAGCTGTTACAAACTGCCTAAGACCACGCTGGGGACGACAAAGTAATTTACTGCGGCTAATGTACAATAAAGTAATAAACACACAGTGCATATGGTTCCCATTTTCATGAGTTTTCTTCTTCTGGAGTTAAATTTACTCTTAGAGGCAAAAGAAACATGACCTCGAATCCCTGTGACGTCGGTTAAATGGGAGGTCTGGTGATGGGTCGAAATTTAAACATTTGTTGTAATTTGTTGCGGTTCAACTTTGAAAACCTGTATCATTATACCCCTTATAAAGCGCTTTATACACCTTTTTGACTTATGTCATTACATCTCCTTCAGGAGACTTAATTTCTGCACAATGCTATTTTGTTTCATGGCCCCAAAACTGAACGTGAAGTTTTGGGACATCAGTTTGTATTGAAATGATTTTTGCAAGTAATAGAAATCATCCATCTTTTCTCCTATAAACAACTTCTTAAATATTTTAATATGAATTTCTCTGATGTTGTCAACTCCTCATAGCCGAAAAAGTCAGCAACTCGACATAGAAGGTATCGGAGGATCTCAAAACAAAATTTGATATTTCAGGCGAAGTAGAATCAAGGATTACTGCTACTGGTCATGAATCAATACCACCATTTACATCACCCTAGAGTGACGCATTGCTTCCAGAACTAAGCAACGAAGACCTCAACCCTATGAAATTACCCAGGTCTGACTACCTTTGTCTGATACTGTATTTATTACAATGAGGAGGTTCTAGCTAAGCCTTGGCAGCATCTTGAGACAACCACCTACCGGTCGTGCAGTCTGACGAAGTGGCCAACCGGTCAAGCAGCCAACCAGGGACAAAGGCACCTTCCAGCACAAAGGGTCGGACTCCGATAAATTCATTAGTTCGCCTCCTTTAATAATAAATCCTCTCTACCTCCCCCCACCCCGCAGGTCGATGTAGCGGCAGAGGAATTCCGGAATCCAACATCTCATCTTTCCCCTCTTCAAATGACGCGGAAGTTCTCGTTTGACGCAGTAAACACTCGAAGAAAACGAAAAGGACAGACATTTCATTTCCTCTTTCTAAGAAAAACTGACATTTCTTCGTTTTGAACTCATCGCTTCGGAGTACGTTTCTCGGGGAGGGAAGGATTGGAAACCGGGATATCCTGCTATGACCGCAAGTGTGCTGAACACTGCGCCACCCGCCTCGACTCCTCTCTGTGTACGGACTTGAGGACTGGAGTCGGGTGGTGCAATGGACAGCACACCTGCGGCCAGTTCAGGGCCTCGGGTTCGAGTCTCAGTCGGTTGCAATTTTCACCTCTGGCCGCAGACGGACGATGTAAATTTATATTTATTTACATTCTTTTTGTCAACACACACAAAAATGCTATTATCTCAAATAGTACTATTTTTGGAGAAATATTAAGTTTGAAGTATTCCTAAATTATATTAAATTTTTTGTTATACTTATTGGGTCCATTCAGCTGATATACTATTTCTGGGTGATAAGGAAATAGCCTAATAGTTCATAGAAACTTGTTTCATTTGGTTAACCCCACACGGACCGAAACTCAGAAAGCAAAAATATTATAGAATTCACGACCTGAAAATCTCGGTATACATTTCTATGTAGTAAGAGATGAACATGACGTAATATGGACATGATATTATGTACAAAAAACTCGTCGTAGTATTGTGATTTCGTTGTGAATTACCAACTAAAAAAGGATATTACTCTTTATTTCTTCCTATGAATCCAGTGTTATAAAACCGAGTGACATGTCTTTTTTATTGCTCAGACGAATCCACATGTAAATTTAGCTTCGTTTTTAATTTAACTCTTTAAAGTAAAATGGGAGAGAACAAAGGAGGCGTCTGCGAACGTTTCCATTGAACACTTCTCCTCCTCTCCAGGTCCTTCAACAAAGAGGGGCCTCTCGCGTTCTTTATGCAATTTGTGGCCTCAAATACGTTTTGGTCGCTCTACAATTGGAATGGTGCTGACGGAGAAGGAAAATATGAAAGAAAAGTTACGACAGCGATTTTCTCACACTTTAAGTTATAACATTCACAGACGGTGGTACAAAGGGAACTCTACACACAAATAGCATTTTCTTATCGCAGAAAAGTAATTCGCAATCAACAAACCTGTGTATACCAAATTAAATTATAATAATCAGGTATGATCTACTGTCAATGTTAAAAGGGAAAAGCTTTTTCGCACCCTCAGCGAGCACCATCAGAGCTAAGAACAATCAAAAAAGTAGGGAATCAAAATTCGAAAATACATTACACAAGCGAAAAGATTAAAAGGAAAAAGGATTTTGAGACCGGAAGGTGTATGTTTTAGGAAAAGTAGGGGACGGACTTCAAGTATGATAAATGATATGAGAAAAGAACGGGTTATTTATTTATTTTTGTGGGACTTTAAGGGCTCGTCTATGACGGGGGGTTATTAAATAATGGATTCTATGAAAAAGGTAAAATATAGATGGGAAAGCGCAGATCAGCTAACCGAACCAACCTAGCTAAGCGAGCGAAAAAACTTTTTGATTATTAAAATATTGACAGAGTACAC
Organism: Laupala kohalensis; assembly: GCA_002313205.1. Taxonomy (NCBI): domain Eukaryota; kingdom Metazoa; phylum Arthropoda; class Insecta; order Orthoptera; family Trigonidiidae; genus Laupala; species Laupala kohalensis. Next base: position 19,744 of record NNCF01135305.1, on the reverse strand, counting down.
TATACCATTTTATTATTTTATTATACTTTGAACATCCTCTGTCTACACCTCACCTATAATCATTCTAAGATACCAATGAAGCGATATTTTTTTTCTAATGAACATCCCTCCTTTAATTCTCCAGGGTGAAGTGTCGATATACGAGACATAACTTTTCACTAGTAATTTACGTTTCTGATAATTCATCTACATAATTTTTGTAATCGAGCATTACGCTAATGGAGTATACCACTGCAAATCATTAATTACGTTTCAATCCTCACAGCAATGCTATGCGTGATACTAAATTTAGATTCATCACTAAGTATTTCTTTCATTCACAGCAATCTTTGGCCAAATTTTTTAGTTGATAGAATTTGACAAAAAAAGGTTTTTTTAAAAACAACTTAAAATTAGAGATGGAAGTTGTGTACAGGCTCGAGGAGTGGTGCAGTGGATAGCATACCTACGGCTACTGCAGGAACCCCGGGTTCGACTCGCAATTTTCACCTGTCCGTAGATGTATTTATAGAAAATCGAAAAATGTATTTACTAAGTCAAAAAAAAATCATTTGGACACGAAATATCGCGTTATCTTTACAAAACGTATATGTTAGTTTTCACATCGAAACACATTTTACTTCTCACTCTTTTCAGAATCATCTCTTGCTTCCAAAAAGTGACTTGGAAAGGCTTTTCGCTCCGAACGCGAAACTGTAATGTTCCTGTTCATTAAACCTTTGGCCGTATTTTGGCCCTTTAATTGCAGCTTTTAGTGCTTTGTCAATATCCTTGCAGGCAATTCCTATCAGTGGGTGACTGTGATCTCATTCTCGAAATGTCGAATGCCCCCCCTCCGACCCCATTGATGGTGTCTGGCATCGCACCACCACCATCCAATCAGCAGCAGCGCAATTTCCATCGATGTGTTTACACTCCTTTATGGCAACTCGTTTAAAGCTCTACTTCACCTACACAAAAGAATACGAAAGAGCACATTTGTTTAACTTCAAAAAGTTGTTTCTGGCCTCGGTTTTTTTCTCCGGTTCTCACTCCGGTAGAGGCGGATTTTTAGGGGTGGCACCTATCAAAATAATTTATTTCGAATTTAGTCTTATTTGATAGTCACCATTTATAAACAGTTTGATGATAATTCGTACTTTGTGTTTCATTAAATACAAAGTTGTCGGTTTAATTTTGTTAAATTTTCTAACACGTAACTAACTTTTTATTATTATCTCAGGAGTTTCCTTTAATTTTTGAATCCGCTTCTGCCTTAGTGCCCTTGATCGGAATTGATGGGATGGTCCCTTGCTTGCTTCCGGGTAGTAAATTAGTTTATTGTCTTCAACGTGGTCATACATGGCAGTTTGTAACTGATTTTTTATAATCAATTTATTTATTTATTTCCAAACAATGGTTTCAACACTCGATACTCAAGACGAAATTGGATTTTGACAAAAGCATTCAGTAGTAATTGCTTAAGATGTGGTAACTTCTTAAGGAGGTCTGTGGGTCTCGCAAGTTGAATGTCAATAGTAATCGTGGTACAGAGGAAAAACGTTGACACAGTTGGTAGCGCATTAGCACGCTAAGCTGATGGTCCCGAGTTCCAATCTCTGTCTCATCCCCCATTTTCATTCAACGTATAATAATTAATGGATTGACAAGGTATTTTAAGGTCTGTCAATATTAGGAAATGAAATGGTCTAATATAATTTTAAAAAAACTAAAGAGTTGATTTTGTAGACGTGCTTAATTAATAGAGGTAATTGAACTGTATTTTGGATTAAAACGCGATGGATTTGAGATCGCCCGAATGTTCGCTGCATTATTTATTAAACGAATTACAAAAGGATTAGCGAACGCGAACGCACCTCATAAATCAGGGGATTCCCCCTCAGCAAGCAACTTCAAAGTGCTGATGCATGGGTGTTTACATGGAATTCATGATAATAGTCAATAAATTCAATTAATGTTGCATGCCACGATGTTAAGGAGAAATGAATATTTGATATGCGTTCGTATCAGTCAAAAATAATGTTACCAACACAAATTTCTACAGTTGATAAACATGAAGATGAACTTCCAAAATGACAGAAAATCCTAAAAATAAACTCAATATAACTAAAAAATAAAAGGTAAACAACGTGATTTGAATTTTAACTTCTTGTAAATAAAACTATTATAAGACCATCCAAAGAGCGGTGGTGTAGTGGTAGCGTCTTCGCGTCCTCAATCCCATTGGCTGAGCGGGAGAGCGTGGGTTCAATCCCTGCTCTACCCCCAACTAAGTGAGGTTTTCAGCTGGGGTTTCCTCAAAAATGTCAGTGTCGGTACCATAAGTTCCCAATCTCTCTCCTTCCCAGGTCATGGCCGCCTCACCTCAAGACATGAAATAAAAAAAAACATACATAAGACTGCACCAGATAAAAGAAAAAACTCCATAGACATCTCTCTGCGCTTGTAAATGCTAACAAGAGAACGAAAATGTTTTTGTTAAATTATTAATTTGTTTGTCCAAATATCGTATTACGTTAACGCATATTCATTAGATTTTAAATCAGTAAGACATCTTTTATTATTATAATATTGATTATTCAGCCTACGTTTCGAGATTAAATTTTATGAAAACTCTTTTTCAAGACTAGACGTATTACTATAACAACAGAAATGGTAGTTTGCCATATACATATAAGCAATAAACTCAACGAGATTTTTGTTGTGAAAAGGGTAAAATATTTTTAAAAAAGTATTTTTATCGTTATCTTAATTTAGTATATTTTTCATTCCCCCCGATCCACACCGCAACAAAATTGCACTTGTATGACGTCAAAGTTTCCAAGTGTTAGTACATTAGCCATAGTGTGAACTTTGCCACAGTATGAGGTGTTCCTGTCCTCCGTTGCAAACTTCTTGTGCTTCAACCTCCCTCCCTCGTTGCTCTTTGGAGCTACTTCCGTTTGCACAACTTACCCCGTCACTTCCGCCTTTGCGTGATACTTCCCTTCCCCCCCTCCTTCCGCTCTCTCAACTTTTCACACCTTCCGCTTCCGGTCCTAAATATCTTTTGCAAGTTACGTCTCCCAACGCACTTCGCCCTTTCGTAGAAGGAAATTAATAGCGATTTTCTTATTAACAGTTTCACATCGCATCGCACCAGTAAAGGCTTTTAAGACTTGTTTTTTTTATCATTACGATTATTCTTAATAAAAAATGACAAATATATACTCCAAGTCATGTAACTTCGTCGAAAATTATGCAAAATGGGTGCCTATCACGAATTCCAAAAAAGTATTTATAGCAATCACTAAACGATTATTTGCTGTAAACAAATACCAGTTAATAACAGAACAAACCAAGACACAAGGTAATATTCGATGCACACTTTGCTCGACGCAGAAGAAAGAACAGAACAGCAACAGCCACAAGAGCCATCGACTGCTTCGAATTGATGGCGATGGATTTAAGTTTTCCTACCAACATGACGAAAGGTACAAATTTCTTTGCCATCACGAGTGATTGCGAAGGAAAAATGTTGGCTACACTCTGCACAACATCTCAAATGTCCTATAAATGACCTATAGATGGAAGTGATGTTAAAATTTTACTACAAATGAAAGTCGTGTTCCATCTCTTGGGTGATTTAGACGTTTTTTTTGAAATTAAGAGTGTTCTTCGTAAGACGCGATGTATAAAACACTTCAGTTACAACAGTAATTATTTTTGTGATTATAGTTAGGACAGAAAGTTAAATGGCTCAGTCGGAGTCTGTGCGTCACGAGACGTGAATAGCTCCTCAGCATTTGTACAAGTCCTCGACACAAACAATTGATCTCTCGACGTCTCTTCGCCTCAGAGACAACCTTGAATATTCATTGAAAAGCACGCTGACGTCACACAAGTGTCACTCGATTCGTCCAATCGCGTTGCGTCAATCACCTCCCACCTCTATTCGTCAGAGAGCGAAATCGCTCCGTCGGTATTTCACATTCACTCGAACGAATTAATAAATGAATAAATAAAGAAATGCAAAAAGTAATTTAAATACTATTTAATATATAAATCCGCAACGCGAAAGAGTGTCTCAGCACTATAACAATAGAGTTAATAACGTGTTTGCGAATACCTGCTCAAAATTTAAAATATTACAATAATACGAACACTGTCCGGTTGAAAAAAATGAACGAAATAAGTACAATAAAAAATATTCAAATAAGAAACAATCATGGACGATTATTAGCACATAGAACAATTGCAGAGAATATTTGTTATCACCTCAACGTTTCGTATTTACAACCAAAACGGCGACACGAGGATACCTATTCTTGTAGTGTCTTAGTCGAAAGCACCTTCAGCAGATGGTAGAGACAGGTTTCAATAGAACAACGGAGGGAATATTGGAAGATGCCGGAAGCGTTAAGAGGTGGAATTTCCTTGGAATGAATAACATCCTGTGTTGAAGCGATGCCATCCCTCTCACCGAGCCGAAAGCTTTGTCTCCTCGAATGATGCACAAAGGTAACAGTAGAAGGAGGGAAGGGACGGACAGACGAAGGATGAGCACAGAGACTCTGCTCTGAAACGCACTGCGGTGGGATACAATGTTCCCGGTCAAAACGAGATAATGTTGAGCACTTCACTTATCTCTTATTGTTGCTTTCATTCATTTTGTTAGAACAATCTTTCAAGCAAAGTATTTTCCAGCACGTTTCGTAATGAAATATGTAAATACAAAATTCTCTAGCACAGATAAGAAGTAAATATTTTGGAGTTTATCCATACGAGAAAATAATATTCCCAATTTTACGAAGCTTTTTTCTCCAAGAAAACGTGGCTGCTGAGTATGATTAAGAAACAATCTCATAATCTTGTACTTAACGGGAAAGATGTAGTACAGAAAATGTTGTTTACAGATTTTTCTCTAGGTTTTGTCTAGGAGCGTGTCTATTGTAACAATAAATCGTGAATTTAGTGTTATTTCAATTCTTATGATTTTTAAACACTATACTCAGAATAATCTATAGTTCGATAATAACTTGTACATGTAATTTTTTGCTTAAAATTACAAACATATTGACATTCTATTAGTATTATAACTCGCAGCTAACTTTTTATCTTATCTAGGAACTTTTGCTGAAATTTTTGAATCCGCCTCTGCCTTAGGGCCCTTGATCGGAATTGATGGGATGGTCCCTTGCTTGCTTCCGGAGAGTAAATTAGTTTTTTTCCCCTCCACGTGGTCATACGCAGTTTGTACTGTTTTTTTGACAATAAATTTATTATTTATTATTACGTTTTACTATATTGCACTAGAGACTAAAGAATAGAAGAACGTAAACATACTACGTCATAATGTTATGTCTCTACACAGATAGGAATTAGACCATTCAACAGATTTAGCTAATGTTTCAATATTAGTCCTGGAACGAAATTACTACAAACGTATCATTTCAGACATGTTACACATCAAATTTACTGGAACACATCGAATATACAAACTGACACAGATGTAATCAAACAATTTATAATAATTTATTTTGATTTCATGCTTCGAAGGTTTCTTTTTCATATTTATTTTCATGGAATTGTTTTTATTTTATATGTAGTTAATTTGTTTTTCTTTTCGTTATCAAGATACAATTAACTTCGCATTGTTTCAATACTGCGGTCACCACCCACCGTTGGTTGACACGTCGCGATATTCAATAAAAATTTTCTACACAGAATGTCAGTATATTTCTTAACAATTCTTCACTTTACGAAAGCATTTTTACGTTTACTTTTTAAATGATCTCACATAGAATGATTTATTTTTAAACCATTCCCTAAGTCTCCATCTTGTCTGTAAATTAGTAATAAATAATTGTATCCGAGCAGATTAAGCAGACAACTGATTTTCATTAAACCATTATAAGAAAATTATTATAAAAGAGGAACATTCGAGATGCTGCATATAAGCACCAAAAACTCGTATAGTCTGAATTTGCAAACTGACTGACAAAATATCTAAACGACCAATAGTTTTTGCTATTTTACTATTTAAAATTGTTTTTCATATACACATCGAACATTATTGTTTAATCTGGTCGGATAGAATGGTTTATATATCACACAAAATTGTTTCACGTTTATCAAACGCTTAGACTATTATGACAGTTCGAAAATGGAGCAATTTTTCTGTTCTTCGCTTCGGAGAAATTTCGAGAGTAAGAAGAAAGAAGACACGAGACGAAAATATTGTGCGTCACTTGGTGTACTGCGATTCAGATGTAGATTTCACTATAATAATTACTCAAAGCTTATTTCTCGATCACTGGAATATTTCTCACCGTTTGGAAAGAGAATTGCTTCGAACAGAGGATGATACGTTGGTTGTCGGCTCGTGTCGTTGATTTTGCCTCGCATCTACTAAATGAAAATGTTATTGCGGCAGAAAGTAATGGGGCTTACTTTGAGAGGGTGAGTAAAACGCGGTTAAAAGCTGATTATATTAACACGCTTGAGGACTAAAACTGGCTTCCCCGTCTCCCATTCTCCTCCCTTGTGGAAACGAGCCCTAATAATGGACATCCCAAAGGGGTTGGCAGGAATTCAATAATGGTTCATCAGCCACTTAATTCATGTTGAACGCGAACGGGGTAATCGATGAACTTAATGAGTGCGTGACCTTAATAAGCCCCGTTCTGAAGAGGAGGAAGCCACCAGCACACAAGAAGCCTGTTCTCACAACATTCATCCCTCTATGGTTAACGCTTTGGTTAACGTTCAGAGTTAGTTTCGTTAGTCCGAAAGATTGACTCGTGGGAACAGAGATCCTTCCGAGGTGGCCGTGAGAAATCGATTTTCGTTCAAAAAGAGACTACAACGTCACCAGGTTATTGTGCTGTATTTTCATAAACAATCGAACAGGAAAATACGGGCGCAAAGAAAAACGGACATCTGCAAGTATTGATTCATAGAAACTCCTTCCTTCCTCTTTCCACAACACTGAAACACATTGCATTAACACCAAACGTGACGTGACGTCACGTCACGTCACCCGGTTTTACTTTCCAGCAAAAACACGTCAAACAATTCATGTTTTCGTCACTTATTATGCGCTGAGAGAAAAATCGGTTCCTATTCGGGTGCAAAGGCCGGTTTATCCGAGGAGTTATAGTGGACCTGACAGTTGCTTGTTTCTTTCTCAACCTGTCCATCGTTTGTTTCGTTCACGTCGATGAGAATTAATGAACGACGTAAAATCTCTGTCATCCACACGTATCGTCCTCTCGTTAAACGACAAATCTGTATATATGTGCTAGACAGAGATTTAAATTTAAGTTTCTTTAGTCAGTTTCTGTAGCAGTGGTGAAACCGAAACACTTTATAGAGCGATACAAATTTGGAACACGCGTTTTTCAAAGAACTCTTACTACTATGAATTTTTTTAAAAAATTCGATTTAATTTTTCTTTGACACATTAATGGAAATTAAAAACAAAAAAAACAGCTGGATAAAAATGTCTATCTTCACGCTAGCAGAGCAGTGGGATCAACTAGGATTAAATAAACAAAATTTATTGTCAAAAAAGATGATTCAATATGCTTGTGATCACAGGGAATGAAGGGGGGGGTGTAAAAGTGTGAGGAATGGTTTTGTGCAACTAGTTTCAATACATTCTAATTACGAGTACATTTGTGTTTAATGAGTCATATATACGAACTAAGCTACGCAACACGAGCCATATTTCCTCATACACAAAGAACGATTGCACACAACTCCATCTTCATTGTTCGTTCTGACCAATCGATTCATTTACTTTGTCATCATATAGTTACTGCAATCGACACCAGAGCGCACGCAAGCAGCGGCGTCGATATTCACATATCATTTCCCGAGTCAACTGTTCGACGAAGAATCATTGGATAAATAACTCTCGCTTCAGTATCATTCTTGATGAGGATAAGGACTTTCATACAAAATGAGGAAGGGATAAGGTAGAATGGAACAAAAAGGTGCTGTTTGAGTCAAGTAATTCAAGACATCTTTCTCTGAATCTATTCATTGCGTTGCAAACAAGTATATCGAATGAAGGAGAACACAGGAAGCATTTGTACTACAAAATAACCACCTCTACATGAAAAATGTCTGTTTCTATTGGCAGATAGAACGATTTTCTAGATGCTGAAAGAACTGTAGATGAGAAAGTGGATTTGCCTTTATAAAACAGACAGACTTACTATTCGCATGTTCGTTGCAATTTGAGAAAACAATAATTCAAAGTTAGTTAAATATTTGATTAAACCATAGAATAAAATTTGCACATCATATCTCTTATAAATGAGAAAATGCGCTCGAGATGATTATTTCAAAGCGTAAGATGATAAAACAGAATTGTGGGAACAGATCGAGGGAAAAATGCTTAAAATATTCCTCCTTTTTCATATGGAGACAAAATTTCAAAGAGCTTTAATACTCCCTTAAGAACAAACATAAAAATCCTAACCTTGAGAAACTCTCACGCCTCGTTTGAAAAGACAAGAGCATAAAGTAAAATCCTGGAGGCGTCGTGATGAATGCATCTCACCTCACAAAATGAGAAATAACGAATGTCCGGTGACCTATAGATGAAAGTGAAGTAAAATATAGTACCTGAAAGTTGTATGTTCAGAGACGAACGAGGTGGCGCATCAGCACGCTGTGCTGACGGTCCCGAATTCGAATCTCGGTCCCGTCTCCCATTTCCATTCAACATGATTAATCTGTTACCTGGTGGTGAGCGCCCCAATTTTAGAGATTTCTGTATGTTTGCGAACTACGGAAAATTTACTACAAATCAAAGTAAAATTCCATCACTCTCGTGATTTTAATGGTTTTTTATTGTAAATTGCATTTTTTGTATTACTCCGTCAATTACAGTTGCAATTGTTTCATTAAAATGGCCGGAGAGCTTCAAATGTTTTTCAAGTTGATATCACAAAAAGTACACGCTACTCTCTTAATTTATGCCGATGAGGTATAATAGTGATTTAATTCTTTCTACGCTTGTATTTCCTTAAAAATCTTTGGATACACGTTGCTTTAACTCTTCTCACGGGGAGACATAATTGAAGGTTAGTTTCGCGTGGCGAATCGCACACCGAGTTATTATTTTACGACATCACGTATAAGAAAATCGTTTCTCTTCCTCATTTGGTGACGCTGGGGTCTGAGGGCTTTTGCCACGTTCCCTATTATTGTGGGTACTCGGCATTAGTACCGAATGCTGATTGAATGGGCGGATCTGGATTTACTCGACTCGACTAGTATTCTGTGACGTGCTAGTGAAAGGGGATCGGACTCTGTCGGAGCACGAAAGGGATCCGGTACCGGGAAAATTCTTGCATTTCCGCTCTGCCAGTCGGATACAATAGCAAAATCACTTCAAAGAAATTGCACGCATCGACGAAATTTCAGGGACTAGAGCCAACTTCAGCCACCGATGTAAACAGTCTAAAACTGAGATGATACAAAAAAAGAAATGACATTACAGTTCAAAAAAGGGATATTACGTGAGACTATAAACATTTTATATCCGGAGCAAGATAAATTTATTTCTTCCATAAAATGGTAGTCTACAATCCGAATTTCATATCCGGTGTGAAAAAGTAAAAGTGTACCGCCTAATCACCAATATACATAGAATCGTCCTCTTCCTACAGAATCAGTTAAGCTCTTCAAAATCAGTTAATCATTTGAAAATCACAAAACTTATATTGAAATCAAGTCTCTACAAAACACATTTTGAAGCACCAAGGCTTTTCATTCATATTTTCTATGTATATGAAGTATAAATTTGCAACCAATCTTCCTACTCAGCAATACTTTACTTCAATTGTGTTTATATTGTAGACTATATACGTATTTCAGCATACATTCTCTGCATCGAGTACGGCGTATGCAACCTGCGTCACTAAATAGAGCAACAAAATATGTTTATTGTGATTTCAACTCAAGAAACATAACCTCATCGGCCAATTTAATGAAATGATTGCATTATAATTGATGGAGTAATATTTTGCGTCTTCTGGAGGAAACTATTTTTTTAAGAGAACTTTTAAAACAGGCAAGTGATGGAAATTTACTACGATTTGTGAAAATAATTCCGTAGTATTTTTACGTCACATTTACTTATATCACACTGGACTCTTCAAAAATATTTTACTTTTTTCTGAAGAGAGATACATACATCTGGAAACCGGTGTGGTTTCACGTGCTCTCGTTCACTTCGTACGAGTCAAGCGAATTCCAGATTTAATTTACATCTATCAGTTAAAAGTATATACAGCATATCTTGTACAACTTTGTTCATGTAGAGTAGAACCCGTCGTGACCCGTCGTCACCCGTTTGGCAGGTGAAACGGAGGTCCTCGAGAAATATCGAATTTCGTTCAGAAAGAACCTACAATTGCATGAGGTTATCAGGAATAAACGAGCAAATGAGAGGTCATTGCAACTTATTTTATTGTACTGTATATACGAATGTAAATGCGAAAAAAAAAAAGAAAAATAATTATTCATAGAAAAATAAACTCGAAAGCTATAGAGGGAATCAAACAAACTCCATCTCCCGACACATCACGATACATTTGCACACATCAAGTGTTTTTGATTCGCCACCTGCCACCTTTCATCATCACACGACGACGAAAGAGAGAAGAAGAGATTTATTTAATTCACATTAAATAAAACGTACATTATATTTCGATTTCATAGCGCATAATTTCCTCTTAATTTCTAGTAACAGCAAATGCCGAATGACTATGCTCATCGAAAGAACAGTTATAATGGCGGACTACATCTCTGTGAATGTAATTAAAATTAATAAAACAGATCCATTGTAATCAAATCCATTCTCTTGACGACTGGGATTCTGATAAATAAATGAAGCGATTTCACATGTAATCAATACACGGGATGTAACCTTTTTTTCCCCCAGCCAATTCTCGTGATTACGAAACCCATCGAAGATCGATCCAATAAACACCACACATGAACCGATATTTTGAAAATATCGAAATTTTATCGTAGTGATTTCGAACGAAGTAAAGACCAGATAATTCCAAACGTAAACGTGAAATAGTCGTTTACGTTTTCGAGATAACTCTGAACATGAAGTAAATTCACAGCGAACGTGTTATGCTTTGACCCAGATATTACGGAACATAGTCATGCAAGAGCGTCAGTTGCAACTTGGAGATGATGAGATGCTAATTTAATTCTGAATATGGATCGTTCGCAGAACCGATAAGTTAATCACAACAAGACGCACTGCACATTTTATACTATTATACTACTACTACTACATAAAAGAATAAATTTGGATTTTAGAGAGCTACGTAAAACATTGGATCGTATTTTCAACCTCCATTTCGCACAAATAAGGATTATATCTTGCGAATGAAAACTTTTAGACAAAGATTTTTATGGTCAGACGAAGTATCGCTTGCTGGTTGGAAGGATGTGTCTAGATGCGAAGGAATGTAGTGAAATGGTTGAGTTTCGCGTGATTGGTATGGGAGGATATGAACAGAGCAATCGTGTTTTAGAATTGTTGGTAGCCCTGAAGGACACACAAATACATCAAAACGTTGGCACAAAAAATGTTTTAGTTGGTTTTAACGCACGATATCATTATTTAAGAAACGTTTAACCCCATAGAAATAAACGAACAGAGTTACGATGGAAGTGATGTTTTAAATTCTATTTTTTAAGGATAATAGTATATGTACATTTCCTTCATATCATCTATATCATAAAAATTACCTTTTCTTTGCAATTTAATTAGGAAAATTTGTTCTCTTGCTCTAAACCACTTGCGAAATGTATTTATGAGAAATTGTTTACATATCAAAAGGCATTGCAACATTGCTTTCACTAAATGTCGCATGTAGCAGTTCTTCAAGTAGCAGGAAACGTGAATTGAGTTTTTTTTTTACAATCCTTATCGCTGAGACATCCAAATTTTTCTGTGTAGACTATTTTTTTCAGCGCCAGCAGACTATTCCGTCTGTTTACCCAGCATTAGTCGTTTCTCCTTCTCCTATGTCGTCTGTCGATTTGCATTTCAAAGCCTAGCGCCGAAGCGGAGGAGAGACGGGTTGGTTGTTCTATCTTGAACTATCTCTGCATCTTTTTAGCCTTTCATCACGGGAATGCATTCACGTCACGCGTTACGGTTTCTAACATTGGAGAGCTGAAGAATTGCTTTCCAATACGCAAGTAATCTTTAACTGAATTGAAATCTGTTTTAGTATGCGAGATATCTGCCTCGTTCGTGGAATTTCAGAATTTTATTCTCTGTTTCTTTTAAACATATTCCTCCCGTTTGAATTAAATTCTGGTATACGGCATCATCCGTTGCCGTATTTACAGAACTTAAGATTGCGCGACCCTTAGTTAATCAAATACTCTTATTAACATTTCCTTAAACATTCTAACATTGGCGTTACACTAAACAAATAATAATAATAATAATAATAATAATAATAGATTTCGCTGTCTTTAAACGTATAACAAATAAAATAATCATTTTATATCGTTCAAAAACAAGAAAGCGGGTGAACTGACCACAGCCACGTTTAATTAAGTTGGTCAACTGACTCCTCTCTTCTTTTGTCCTCCATATTTGACAGCTGACCATCACAAGACGTACCATTGTTGGAGTAATGTTTTTCTCAATTGTGCGGTAACGAAGAACCGATGATATACCAAGGTATGCAACATAACATGTACCACTGTGAAATATCCCGTGAAATCACTCCATTATTGTGTGGACAGTCATTTTCTGTGCTTTTTCCTTTCAGCACAATAAGTGCGCCTCCGAATCTAAATGCGCATTTCCACCAGAAGCTAATGATATTATCTAATACTATCACTGGATCTAAAAGGTTTAAGGACGTCAATCTGAGGGCTCTATTCTCTCCCAGACGTTTCATGATGATAAAATATACATAATTACCTATTCATTACATGGAAAATCGTTACATTAATTCTGAATGTCAATTTTCTAATTTTAATGTAACACTGAATAAATTCTTTAATTTGTATCAAATTCCTTAATTTGCACACGAACAATTCTATAATAATGTACTTGCGCGGGAGTGTTTTCCCTCGAGTTAACAAGGGAAGACCCCGTAGCCACCAGCTCAAGCATCACTCTCTCTTCAGACTTCGTCGAGTCAATATCGAACCATAACTGCGTCCGTCATGAACATTTTGTGAAGCGTGTTGTGCGTGAGGTAAAACTCTATATTTCCTTCAACCATGTAATGCGACCATCTGGAACTGTCGTAAGTATGGTTTTATTGTGACCATAAAAACTTTAAATACTATTGATGAATCCACACACCGTCGATGCCTCCTGCATCTTCCAACTGTCTGGGATGCTGTTCGCCAACTGAGCATCGGCAAATGCTACAACAACGAACTATGAGCTCACATATGTTTCATTGACCAGTGAAAATCTAACGAACAGTATGATCTTTCATGATCAATTTAACCTGCGTTCATTGACAAATTCAATAACATTAAACGGAATCTTGATGTACATAATCATGCCTCTTATCTTTAAATTAATGTCATGTGTTTAGCTGTAAGTTTTAGTATTCGATATTTTACGTGTATGCCCATTGTTTTCTTGTGTGTTTAGCTTGGATTTTTGGTGGGATTATTACGAAACATGTTTTTGTGTCATTTCTTTTTAAAACAATTAATATTTGTATGTCCATTGATTTATCGTTTGTTTTTGTATACAAACATGGTAATCCATGTGGTCCTGCAATTTAAAATCTTTTTATTATTAAAATCAAGATATCTTACACTCCCATAACTACCACAATGTTTTTGGGATACGACTCTTGCTCCAAGCATATTTCACTCTAAGTCCAAGGTAATGTTAATTGTGATACTTATCATTACGAACTGGTATTTCCTTACACGAATATCTCTAATGCGGAGTAATCAAATCAAGATGGAACCATTTATTCAATAATAATTCAAGTAAATACACCTCAATTCGTATATTCAGATGTATCAGCTGATAAGAGTTCATCGGTGCAACTTGTGTGGAGCTCAACCAACTACTGTGAGATGACGTAGTCAATATTAAATCATCCAAAATAAAAAAAGTTAATTTTCAAGTTTTTTAGCACCAAATAATGAATTAATTAGGAACATTCTGTATTACATTATTTGTATATTAAATTTATTCCGAAACTTCCTCGCTACTTCACCATTTAAGTAAATAAAGGTTCCACAGTCAATTTAATAAACGTTCACAAAGTCTCAAAAGGTTCTCCGAGATTATTACTTTTAAATTCCCTCCGAAAGGAATTAATTGCATCCTACCAAACACGTCTCTCAGTACACCTCTCACGGTGGGTTTTTTTTCATCTGTAAAAACATTCTTCGGATTAAAACAAGCGTTTTCTTCTTTTCTCCTCCTCTTTTCTTCTTTGCTTATTTTCCATTGAACATCCTCATTTGCTTCGCGCTTTTCACGTAAACGATAATAAATTTACGATAAAAATAAGCAGCTGCAAACTGCGGATGACCACAATGAACTGATTTGCTCTCCGGAAGCAAGCAAGGGACCACCCCATCAATTCCGATCAAGGAGTTTCCTAAGGCAGAGGCGGATTCAAAAATTTCAGCAAAAGTTCCTAGATAAGATAAAAAGTAAGCTGCGAGTTATAATACAAATATTATGTCAATATGTTTGTAAATTTACATGTACAAGTTATTATCGAACTATAGATTATTCTGAGTATAGTGTTTAAAAATCATAAGAGTTGAAAAAACACTAAATTCACGATTTATTGTTACAATAAACACGCCCCTAGACAAAGCATAGAGAACATGTATAAGAAATCCGCCTCTACTCGAAGGAAAACCGGAGCAAAACCCGGGTCAGGATGGGTCAAATATACTCAAAGTCATCTTACTTTACCTCTAAGAGAAATTCAACGTAAGAAAAAAAAAAATCATGAAGGGAACCGCACTGTGTTTGTTTTGTGGTCGCAGAAAATTACTTTATTGTCCTCAATTATCATAGGAAGTTTGTAACAGCTCCATTTACAACAATTTTTTTAAAACCAGATAAGAAGAAACAAAGGATTTTACAATGTACCATTTCCCACATAGATAAACATACTTACTCGAGCGTTATTAGATATTTATTTATCGTCATGTTGGTATAAAACAAGTACTCAATGTTGCCAATGATTTTACTTCGCCATCGTCCATAAGAGTAATGGTAAGGGTACTACACGTTGTTGGCAAGACATTCGAATCCATTGCCAACCTTGGACACCATTTGTTGTGTTATTAACATGCATTTCTTTACAGCAAACAGTCGCTTTTNACTTAAATTCTTTGTCAGCTTACACGCTTTTTCTGAAATTTTTCTAGCAAGGCGTAGCGGGACACTTTAACCTCACTTTGTGAGCTGACGAGATTGACATTGAGGACCGCTGCCTGCGCGCGAGCGAGTTTCAAGGATTTGTTTCGTGGAGGTTGGCAATTTGTTTGAAGCAGCCATATTGAATAATTTTAGGCGTAGTATGGTGACTTTGAGTACATGAATCTAAATTTTCCCTGCTAAGGCCAATAATGGCATTATCATCTAATGCAAACAAAGTTGTCACATTGAGATCGTGTGATGAGCGAAGTATTGGAGAGGAGGACGGGTGGTGCACTGGCGTCCGTCCTTCTTCCTCCGCCGAGGTGTCGTCATCATTCTTAAGATGGTACTACTGTACGTAGAATGAAATCACTAAAATAGCAGAAATCGGCATAAATAAACAGAGCAACATAAACTCATTGTGATTTCAACTTAAAAGACATACCTCAAGGCACATTTAAATGAAATAAATGGAATTATAATTGAAAGCGTAATACATTGCGTCTTGTGGAGGAATTAACACTTTTCAAAAGAAGACAAACGTTTCAAACGCTGTTGGAAGTTCTCTTTGATTTGTAGTATTTTTACATCACTGTTATCTACGCATATGTCATCGGGTATTTGAGAAAGATATTTATCTTTTGAGGGGGTGAGGTGCGTAAATCAGGAGAGCGTGATCTCATGCATTTCAATCAAGTCGAGCGAGTTCCTAAATATTATTTTCACCGATAGATAGAAATAAAGTCGTGTTTTTTTCTTCCTTGTTATTCCTATTGTTGTGTTTCAAAGAAAACAATTATACATCTCTGCGATTTGACCAACTTTGAGCGACGGTTCCCCTCCTTTGCGCTGACGTCCTCTCGCGTCCAGACGCCCATCCGAGGCGTTAGTTTGAATAAACACATCTGTTTTCGCCAACTTTAAATTCGGACCATTTTTCTCGCCTCGTTTTTTTGCCTCACAACGTCGCAAAAAAATTACTCGATTCCGCTGCGTCGAATTTTCAGAAACGGGATCTCCGCAGTCCAATTCATTTTAACGCTTCGGAGCAGGCGAGAAAGCAAGAAAAACACATTAGAAAAGAAATTTAATATATGTGGGTGCGAAGTGATAAAAATGACGTCCTTGATATTCTGTGCGTTGTGTTGTACGTCGTCGCTTAAGAAACCTCGTTTCGGAAGTTGTGTTTTTTGTGTCTCAATGGAAACATCTGCACTTCGCATGATCTCACGGCGTAGTTCGTGGAAAATCCAACAGAATGAGCTGACGAGGTCTCTTCCACTAAACATAACACCACACATTTCCACTAAATGCAACTTAATTTATTATCCCCCACGTGGCCATATGTAGTTTGGAACTCCTTTTTGGACAATAAATTGTATTTGTTAATTTATGTATTTATATTGATGAAACGGCCAATGCTCATTTAAAGTTTTTCAGCTTTCCTGGAAGGCTCGCTTTGGTCACATAAGCTGCGTTGTTTCTTACGCGACAATATGTCGAAGTGTGCGGATGACCTTGGAACAGTCTTTGGTTTCTTGGGACGGTGAACTGCTTAATAATGAAGGACAATGTTGTAGTTTGTATTGTGATTAATAAATATTCCTGAGATAATTTTATTATTCCACCGGTTATATCAGGAAATATCTTTTTAAAAAATATCGTACATGATTCGTTTTTCATAATAAATTTTCTATTAGATTGTTGTAAAATAACTTTTAAAATAAAGATATAGTTTTAAAATAAATGTCTCGACTGTACCGTATTTTACAAAGTCACCGTTTCTCCACACGTTGCCATCTTTACGTAATAAACTTCAATCGCTACGAATAACTAGTTTTAAAGCGATTCAAAAATGAGAGTAATTAATGGAGTATGATTTTGTTGAAAAGCGCTATAACCTTTATTACAAGTTCATTCTGAAAGTGGCAGCTAATAGTATTATTAACTTTCTAGAGTTCACATAAGAGTAACAACTAGTTAGTCCAGTTCTTTATTTTTCCAGAATATAATAGAACATCGATCGATAACACATTCTCGTATAACGCCTCAAGTGTTCTTCGCTCATTCATTAAACTGGAAGCGGATGATGGAATTCTCCGGAAACGCACTTCACCCACTCACTCACTCCTTCGCTTCAACAATTTCAAATACGAATTTTCGCAGAGCGTGCCTTTAGATAGCGCCATCTTGTCAAGTGACCTATCGCGTCCTGTGTGTTCGTGTGTGTTCGGGTGCTTACATGTGACTTTACGTTATGTCCTCGTTATCAGGTTGCCTTCTCTGTTGAACGATGCAGCAACGTCCTCTACCCGTTGATCCACTTCAGCGGCTATATACATCACTCAACCGATCTCCGAAAAAACAAAGAAGGCATTGAGAGCAGTTTTATTTGTTTGTCAATAGAGATAGCGAAGCGAAGAGTTACCTGGAGCCGAAGCAAGTGGCAACACACAGAGCGAGCGCGCGGTGGCAAAAGGGCTTTGCTCCGAAGCGAAGAGATAAACGAGGAAGCCATTCATTCCGTTATCGATTCATTGAGGGCGGGCAAAACGTTCGGATCCTTGTTCAATGTCTATCGAACATTGGCTACGAGAGGGAAGCTAGAAATAAGCACTTGCGACCTACATCTCTCTCATCAGATACAGTAATGAATGGATGGTGTAGTGGAGTGCCCACCGTGTCACGCTTCAGCACGTTATGCCAAACCCTTTGGTTAAAATGACGTTACAAAACGACCTTCCCCCTCCAAATCATAAAGAATGACAAACAGTTATTGAAGGGAAAAAATCCAATGATTTGTATACAAAAGAAGCTTTGTACAAAGGCCGAAGGAGTCGCACGGAGAAAATGATGTGTAAGGAATCATAACACTTGTTTTTCACAGCAGGAAGAATTTGCCTCCATTTTTTGAATTTATTATAAACACAAATGTAACATGTTTTACATTCATTCCCTGTTAATTGGTAATTAAACACTAAAAAAAAACAAGTACGAAACGAAAGAATAAATCGGTACAAATTCTCGATAAATACTCAACATCATTTTATTGAATATCGATATTTTATTCCTTGAGTGGTAATGCTCATGGCTAACTGTATTCAAGGAGTAAACAAATGGGCTAACTGCATGCAAAAGATACAAGGAGTAAAACAACTACTAACTTATAATGATACGCGTCAAAGAGAGATACTGATATAATTACTGTTTCACGAGAAGCGTTAAAACGAACTAAAATTTTATGTCGTAAAGAACCTTAAAAACTATATAAAAAAGAAAATGTACTAGCACTATTTCCCAGAATGTCTTTGCAATGAACATAAATTGCAAATACGGTCCATTGTTGGACGTATTGTAAGAGATTCAAAAATAGTGAATTTTATAAGAAAATTTAATAAATACGTTTAAAGTAGAACATTGTCAGTAAGTATAAAATTAACTGGTAATAATTGTTTCTTACCTAAAACGTAATTCTTTAAGAACGTAAACAAACTTTTGAAATCAATCAATGAATCGATTCAAATTTTCACAGCCTGCTGCACACATGAATTACGTTTGAAAAGAAACCACTATGTAATTTATAATGATATTAGTTTTCGCACTTTCAAAGATTGTAAAGCGAATTTCAATCTCAATACTACAAAAAAATTCAAAGTGAGTAACATCAAACATGTCTAGGAAAATGATATATTCCTAAGTATCTCACGTTTTCAAAAAAACTAGTTTGGCACTGTAAATAATATACATATTTGCAATGTATTTTGTTTGTGGGGCTTTAGGGCTCGTCGACATCGAGGTCATTAGAGCCCTGCAATGTAAATAAAATACAAATACACACCTTATCTAATCAATCACAATCACAATCACACGACACATTAATGAATAAAAGCTATTTTATCGAATAAAACTGCACTACGATTACGTTAGGCAACTTATCATTGTTATTCTTCAGATGCCGTTTCAAATATGTCCACAAAGATTAATTTTTGTCGTTTTATGCGTACAAAGAGACAAAACAATTAGCAAGTATGGTGTTTATTATGGACTGATTTGAAAATTAAAGCTCACAACACTTCAACACGTCGATAAAACCTTAAATAACTTGCACTATTCTTGATAAATCCTTATACGACTTGTTGTGAGGTTCGCCGCCATACTACTTTTCGGTAATCGTGGTGGCTTTGGCTTCCTCATGGCACATTCCCAAGCTAATGCTCGTTTGCTTCAAGTAAATAGGAGATGAAAGTAAAGACAAGCGCAATGTTTACAATAAAATTTATTTATTTTCAAAAAACAGTACAAACTGCGTATGACCACGTGGGGAAAAAAAACTAATTT
>NNCF01135300.1:16273-31141 GCA_002313205.1 Laupala kohalensis | reverse complement strand
GGGAAATTGAGGCTACAAAGATTATGAAAATATTGATAAAGACTGAATGTAGATAAGAGAAACAATAAATTGTATTAATGTAATAATAATTATTAGTTTAATTAATTTTTGATAAAATTGTCTCCGTTTACGATCTTGAATAATTAAGAGAATATTTACGCACTTTCTTGTTTTTACAATTAACTTGAATTTTAAAATACTCGGGTGATAGTGAAATTTTACAAATACTGAATAATAATAAACAATTTTAAACAACAAATTAAACTGTGAACTATATGTTGATAAGGCGTTAGATAAAACGTGGTCTTGACTGTGATTAACATTTAACAGGAATTATGTTACGCAGTCATTTGTGTGGACTAATCTTCGAGGAAAGGATGTTTTCATCCATTTCGATCAATATTAAAAGCAATTAGTAAATATTCTCTTGCTGTCTTACAAATTAGATCTATGTGCCGGATTTCCTTGTCATTTGTAAATATTGGCCAACAGCTCAACTGTGTTTTGCCATTTTTTTTGAATGTACGTCAGAATTGAAGACTATTATTTGCAGCTAGAAAGCAATCTACCTGTAGTCGTTTCTCTCTTGCTAAAATAAAGAGATTTGTTTAAATTTTACGTGTCATGTAGAATTATAATGGAGCAGTTGCATCAAGGATTTTTGGATGTTTCTGCGTCCTCGAAGATGAGAAGAAAATTGTGTTATTTTCAGATAAAATTTGTTTCATTTTAAGAAAATTAATATTACACAAAGAGAAAATTTTGAGATAATAGGATGGCAAAAAATTATAGAGTATAATGAGAATTTTTTTTCCCGTGTGGGTGCATCGATAACTGTCGATACTTTTAATCGATAGAAGACCTCGCGGTGCAGTTAACAACCACCTATGAAATGACGTATGGATATTACCTTACACAACAGTGATATTTTCTCTATTGGGAAAAGGAATACTCAAAATAAACACAAGAAATTTTTTACGTTGACTTTTCGAAATATTTCATATCTGCTTCAGAGCTATATTATCGTCAATAAAGCATATTTTCATGACTAATATGTACAATAAACTCTAACACCGTCTTAGTCAACACCAAACTAAACAAAACAAAAGGATATGATTGTTTCATATAAAGCGAATGCGTTGTTCAAATCGTCACGTGACACCAACGTCTAAATCCTCGTAAACTCGTCATATCTTCACAACATCGCTACGAGCCATCGAAGTGAGTCGGTCTACATCCTCACGCTGGGATACAGAGAAGGCTTTAAAAACATTTCTTTTCGCTTTTTTACTACGTTTTTCACTTTTATCTCCCTTTTCTTCTTCTTCTACAATTCCATTACCCTCCTCCGTGCGCTGAACGCTCTCCCATGTGTTTTGCCGCGCGTGATGAATGGGTGTCCTGGGGGTGTTGAGGCGTTCGTGCAACCCTAAAAGACTTTGTTTTTATGTGACCTCCCACACGCTTGCTTTGGCCTCGACCTCTTTTAGGCGGGCGAACGGGGCTAACCCACCCTCGAATAATGGCCTCGGACTAGATCTCCATCTGAACCCCACAGTGAGGGGAGGTGCGAAAGGGTACGCTAACCGGCTGTTCAGCGGCGTTGGGGCAAATCCCTGCTATATCCCCGTGTCAACACTTGCTCCCCAGTGGGCTGTCCCTTAGTGGGTGGGAAACACAGCGATGAAATAAAGTCCATTCGTGGGGATGATATATCTTCCTCTAGAAAGAGTGGAATTGTTTGTTAAACTGTGGATTTACAGAGATTGTTTTGTAAAGATAGCTACAGGCGCATACAACTTTGCTTCCTATTAATGAAGTGTATCGATGAAGAATTACTGTTAGGTTTATTAGTTTGTTACGTCTTGCAAAAGCAATTGATAATAACATAGGAAAGCTGCAGCTTGTCAAGCGCAAGTGGAATAGTCAAATTTAGTTTTAGGCACGAACAGACAAGCATATAACATTTTGTAAGTCAAGGGAATTGTTGTTCGTAAGACCAAGACCTCAACACACTTCGACTCCCTGAAGATGTGCAATGGCGTCGAGAAACCGAAGACATTGCACATGAGTCAGATAAAGATCTGATTGCATACTTTGAGCCCCGAAGGAGTGGTTAATATACACAGAATGAAGAATATGATGCTGGGAAATTTCGTCCCTACTTCCATATTGCTTCTGACATTCGATTAGACCTTTTTACCGTAAGGCATATCCTGCGGTTTTTTCACTCTGCGTGTGCGCCAGGATGGACCAAATCTTCTGCGCTGCAGATTCGGTCACAAAGTCGACCTGTGTGAGCCACACTGCGAAGTGTGTTATATGTGGACAGCCGTCACACAAGTCTTTTCCTTGTTCGTCGCCTCAGTACTGTGTGAATTGTAGGAAAAGCCAATTTTCGAATTAAAACAATTGCGCAAAATATATCACGGAGAGAGACATCCAAAGGATTCGCGTTACGGAAAGGNGTATATGATCTTTACTCGTATGTCACTACTCAACTTCATAGACGAAACGGGGTTCCTCCCACGAGTTCTCGCGAGGGTTTGGAATTTTTTCTCTCTTTCTTTATATTTACTTTTTCCCCCTTTATTCTTATCTTTCTTTGTTTATGGTTTTTATAATGTTTTAGGAAACTGTTGTCTCTCTTTTCCTGACATTTTATGATTGGATAGATCGTATTTCAAAAGAGATTTCAGTGGTATGATTGAGTCATTCGGCGATTCCTTCACGCAAGGAAAGTAAATGCTGTCACTCCATAGTGTGTAACAGCATTTTTCCTACCTGTACCAAAGTATTAGACCTCTCATTATCTTGATGTCGGCGAGTCGTAAAGTCCCATTAAATAATAAACATTTCGACTAATGAGTGATTCAGAAAAAAACTACATTTTATATACACAGTTTTAACTAGTATTTTGTCTTTCATCATTGAACACACAAACTATCCACCATATTGTAACATGACGTGAATGAAATTTATCTTATAATTTAAATTACTGAACCGAACGTTTGCACACGCTATCCTGAAGTTATTGGTATCTTATTTAGTGGGAAAACGGTTTCAGATTTTTAAAAAAATGTGTGAGCTTATCTACCTTCAGTGAATAATCTTTAGCTTACAGTAGGCACAGAAAATCTTTACATTACGTCTAATAATTTTATGCGTGCCTTTCTTTCATTAAAGTAACAGATAAATATATCATTCTTTTGAAAATAATATCAGAATTCGGTATAACTTAATTTTACTTTTTAAATACAAGTCCATTGCACGGACAAATTCATATGATGTTTTTCTAAAAGCTATCTTAACAAGTATTACACATTTTCATAAAATCCATTGAACCTTGATTTTGAACGATTTAATATTAAAAATTGGAACGGAAAATTTATTAAAAAATTTCTTAAATTTATTACCAAATTTAAACTTAGTAATTTTAAAATAAAACTTTACTGTTTTTTCGACAACAGATACGTAAATATTATACGATATTACTTCGATACGATTTATGATATTTTTTATGAAATTCTTATAAAAGAAAAATACTCTAATCGATCATTTCTAATAAAATAGTTCTAAATGTTTAACACTAGTATTTAATGGGATATTTTCGATCAACATAGTTTAATTTACCCCCTTTATAATGATTAAACTATAATTATTCAATTAAAGTTTTTATTGCTTCTACGTTATTTATCACAGAGAAAAATATAAATATAAACACATTTTTAAGTGTTTTTGAACGAAGAATTCTAAGCATATACTGATTTAATCAGTTGTTCGGAAAAACGGTTTCTTCACATCAAGTACTACAAGCTTGCTAAGCTTAAACTATCCCAGACATCAACGCAAGCCACCTTATATGTCTAGAAATAAATAAATAAGCTTACCAACGAAAGATGGGTAATCAGGACGAACAAAAGAAAATTGAAAAGCACACAAAAATACGATCCAAAAAGAAACCATTAAAAGTGTGTTTCTTGATCCGAAACGCTTTGTCAAGAGTCCTTCAGCAGAATCTCTTGATTTAATTTAAATGACTCTAGTCTCTTTCAAAGGATCATAAAACACAAGTTAATTAAAAAATACACGATTATTTCTTTTTATAGTCAATGGTAATTTCTTTTATGAGAAGATTTGAAGATATTTGTCTGATTTTCACAGTATATTTTTAGTTTCATTTTTCAGTTAACGATATCTTAACTCGTAAAAAACTACAAATTATCGATTCAATATATACTTCATGTAATTTATTACACAACCTTATCTTTTATACTGGTGCAACGCTATAAATTCACAATATAATACAAAGGAGAATCGAAGACTGAACCCAGATTCGAACTCGGGTTTAAGATTAACTCGCTAATGCGCTACCCACTTCGCCATCCCGTTCGTCTCTAAGTCAAATCTTCCATAAACATTCAACTTGCAAGATACACACACTTCTCAGGTAATATAATTAGAGATAATATCTTCTATGTACACATTGCGGACCTTGATCAAGATTTCTAAAACCTTTGATTTTTTACTAATCAAACACTTATTTACCTTTAAAGCTTTAAGATAATTTTCTAAAAGTGGCAACAGGGATGGGGGAAATTTATATTACGAAATTTCACACCACTAGAATAAAATTTTGTTACGCCAAGGATCAACAAATCTTTCTTTATTAAAACATTCGTTTATCTTGGCCTAAAATATTGTTACCTGTTGTTCAATAGCATTTAATGATGTCTAAATTTAAAAGAAATTGACTAAGAATGTTAAAAATTGGTTCAATTCTTTGAACGACATAAACTTTCTTGTTACCATTTTAAGATAAAGTTAACAAGAGCACCCAATTACCCAAACCTAGTTCTCAACTGATAAGTGTGTCTTTGCACAGTGATAATTCTATCGTAGGAGATAAGAATGCTTTGCAGTGTCTGTTCCTTTGTACTGTCACTTATGTCACTTTCATCTATAGGAGATTTTAAAAAGATTACAAGTCACTTTTCCTTCTTTGAGGCGAGATGAGAGACACAAATCACATAGAAACCGTGTTGTGCTCAGCCGCTTCCATGCTTTTACATTTCGCTTCTCTTATGCTTAGTTTCAAGCAAAGTCAAGCGAGTTCTTAAATATTATTTCTACTACATCATTATTGACTGACAGATACAAATTAAATCACGTTTTTTCTTCGTTGTTTTTCTTATTGTTGTGTGTTAGAACAATTAGGATAATAATAAAGAAAACTAAGAGATTTGACGAACTTGGAAGTGCTGCTGCTCCCATCATAATTTCAATTGCCTTTAAAAGAAATCGTCCAAATATTTATGTCATTGGTTTCTAGAATATCCATTAAGGTGAGAAAAAATTAGTCTAAGAGTTATGGTAGGAAATGGGAATGTGTTTCTTACGAATTTTTTTATTAAATTTATTGTGAAAAAAAACAACCAATTAAATACTTGGAATCACCAGGTGGACGAGAAAAAGCTAATTCGCTCTCCGGTAGCAAGCCAGGTATCATCCCATCAATTCTGATCTAAAGTCCTAAGGCAGATGCTAAGGTTGTAGCATTTCAATACTTTATTCTAAGATAAGAATAAAGATAGACAGCTACATGTTACAATATCAACACAAAGCCAAAGAATTCGCATGTGATACAACAGTAAAGGAGATTAATAATACGAATTCCTTGTATTAAGTTTGTTACCTGTCGGATTATAAATAAAATTTGCCTCTTCCCGAAGGAAGGATGCAATTAAGAAAATACATAATAGATAATTAAATAACCAATAAGTCACACAAAAAAATCTGTTTTGACGCGTATCTAAACGAGGCAATTAATTGAACGTGCATTAAAAAGTAAAATGTGTGCAATAGCGAATTAAAGATGAACATACGAAGAATGCCATGACCTCGTATCTAACAAAGACACTTTGCATTTTTATTTGTAATATTTCAATGTATTAAACAATTTAGTCGCATTTTAATATTTCACTTAAATAACCATTGTACATACTTTCCTATATAGTTTTATCCATCTGCAGCATGGAATGAGAAAAATATCGTACAATGATTATGTAAGTGTGATTTCGTTTTGAACAGAAATTGATGTATTTTCGTATCTGCAGTGCGTTTCCTGTCCTTGTATGTATTTTATTATTATCATTTCTTTCATTTCATTTTACGAAAAGTGTATTCTATGTCTCCTTGGTCCATTTACATTGCTAAGATTTGTACAAGCTCCTTGGAACAGTAAACTAGTGTGTAAATGTAGCAGACAGAAATTACTTTATTGCGTCTGTTTCAAACTTTCCAGCGAAATCCTGTTAATGAGAATGTAACGCATATTAATTGTGCCTTACGTACAGAACTTTTATGCAAAATCGCTGGAGTTGTTTTTGAGATACATTCAAAAAAGTACTTTGACCTTGTGAAGAAGCTTTTGTCTGAAAGGTAAAAAAATATAGAGCACTTGAATCGACAAATATACGACGCATATGAGAAAGTAACAAAAAATTTGTTCATATTATCTACTCTATTTCGTTGGTCAGCAGTTTAGAAAAAAATGGACTCAATTTTACAAGATGTTGCCGGATATGAATAAATGATGCTTCCAATGTCAAACCGGGACCAGATAGTAATTTTTTCGGGATATTAGAATCTGAAAATAAACATACAGAAAAACTTTAATATCCAACCAGTTTTGTGTTCGAGTAATAATTGAGACATGTCCTGGATACTTTACACGTTTCATTTGAAGAGATTTGCAGTAGACCTTGGCTACATATCAGTTTCGCATAGAGTTACAAATAATTGCAGCTCACGTGACTCTATATTAATAATAATTATAATAATATTAAAAATATATTTTTAATAAAAAGACACGGCTATGAACGCGTTGTATCTTATGATGTAGAAGATTCTGAAGGAAGCATTCGTTTTTTTATCCGATGTCATTTTTTCGACGTTACTTTGGCCGTTGCTACGATCAACAAACGGAAGTGAAGAAATAAATGAACCCACTACTTATATTCAGTCTTTACCACGAGAGGTTCTCAGTCTCATTCTTAACCTCACTTCTGGAGTCACGCTTTCAACGGGCCCATGCGTCGTAAATCGCAAGTCCACCTTTCACTATTCCGCCAACGTGCGCTGTAGTTGTGTTTTATAAAAACGTTTACCAAGTGAACGATGAAATGTGTTTTACATCTGCAAGAAAATTGTGATAGTGAAAACTACTAATTTAAACTACGTGTAATTCTTCCAAAGTCAGCGTTTTTATCGTCATGTAGGGGTATGTTGCGGCAAACATCCTTAACAGAAAATGTCAGTGCATCGATTTAAAGTTTTGTATTTGAGCAGAATGAGAGTTTAAAATAGCGATATGCCTTAACGAAATATTATGAAATGTATGATGATTAGAAATGGTTTAAATATAAATTACAGTGTTACTTTTGGCTTTGGTATGTAAAATTAGAAGGTACCTGAATGTTCCTACGGCATTTAATCATCATTTTAAAATTTAAGTTGTTATTATTCGTATTTCTTATATAGGTTCTCTAGGGGCGTGTTTATTGTAACAATAAATCGTAAATTTAGTGTTATTACAATTCTTATGATTTTTAAACACTCAACTCAGTGTAATCTATAGTTCGATAAAAATTTGACCCGTAGCTAATTTTTAAGATATCTAGCAATTTTTTGCTTAACTTATTGAATCCGCCTCTGCCGTACAGCTTTTGATTAAAAATGATGAGATGGTCTATTGCTCTTTTCCGGAGAGTAAATTAGTTTATTGTCCTTCACGTGGTCATACGCAGTTTCTACTGCTTTACTGACAAAAAATTTATTTATTTTATTTAAACCAGTCACCATGTTGGTGAGAGATTATAGCGAAACATAACAGATCAGAAGCTGTTCTACAAATAAATCTCAATTAAAAAAGTTCAATTAGAATGTAACTTTATGAAACTTCATTGTCAAAGAAGCAGTAACAAACTGCGTTATGACCTCGTGGAGGACAATAAACTTAATATTTTCTCCGGAAGCAAGCAAGGGACCATCCCATCAATTCCAATCAAATGTTGAAAGGCAGATATGGATTAGAAAATTTCAACACACTCTAAACAATAAAAATAGGTTTAATAATATAAAAGCAACAAATGTCCATATAAATAAAATATACAATATTTATTTCATATTANATATATATATATATATATATATATATATATATATATATATATATATATTATTTCAATAGATACCGCCCATAGACACGGTCCTACAGATTCGGTATAAAAAAAATTCGTCTCTCCTTGAAGGAAAACCGGAGAATAACTCGGACCAGGTTGGGGTTACATTATTAATATACGCAATAAAGATTGAGTACTAATAAAATTAAATAGATATAAACAGACTCAATACAAGAAAGCAGGAAAATAGTTTTGAAATTGTTAAGTTATTTATAGTACTGAAGCCATGGCGATATAGAGTTCCAGATAACTATTACATTTTTTGTGAATCAGTGAATTCTTTTACGATTCAGAAGCTCTGGTGCAGAAGGTAACTTTTAACCGCGGAATTAAAGAGATTCAATTTAATTAAGGAGGCAATGATATAGAACATTTTGCAGATGCTATGGCTCTCTTTGGCAATACGTTTTTGACTCTCTAACACAATAAATATTATTGCAATTGCGAGTTTTGTATTCGGGAACAAGATTGCTTGTATGAAACAAAGAGGTAACACTTAAGTAATCTCGTCTTAACAAACATGACCCTTATATATCTAAGAATATTGGTAGTGGTAGAATATTTAGTTCCTTAAATGAAAGTTTACATGAGATTTGGGTGTGTGATTTAAAAAAATTATGTGAACTCTCCTCGTTAGAATTCTGAATGTTTGAACGCTGTGACCGGAATTGCCCCAGAAGATAATGCCGCATCGTTAAACAAAGTGTAAGATTCCGAAAGATTCTCAAATGGTATATATACAAATTTATAATAAAACTCAGAAACAATTATAAATTCAAAGGATTTAATACAAAGTTGATTTAGTGTTTCTCTTGTAACGGACGTAGCATTACGTATCACCAAGTCAGCCGCTACTTCGGGTAACGTTATGAATCATTGCGTTATAATTCGTAGCGTATCACTCTTATATTAAGCGAGAAAAACAAAATTATATATTTAAATTTTCAAAAAAATATTTGATGGGTAAGAAGACTTCATAATTTACAAACATATTTATTATTACAGATGTTAATGTTGTGAAAGAAGTGTAGCTGGTTATACACTGTTTGAATTTAATAAATTGTTAAACAAGGTCAATATTATAAATTCTTATGTTGAACATCAGTATGCCATATGACACAAGTATTCGATTTTGAGTACTGCGGTTGCAAAATTTTTCAAAATTATCGTGTTACTGTGTTATTTTCTGACAACTTTTGTGTTCATAGAATATTTTTTTCTATCAATATTAATTGTTTTACAACAAATGTTTTGTTTAAATGAACTTATATTTATCGTAACGTGTGTGCACATCAACATCTTTGTGGCAACGTTCGCGAAACTGGGCGTCCTGCATTGTTCGCAGGGATGATAATCACTACACCACCCGTTTGCAGAACAGTTGTGGAAGGCAGTGGATAGTGTAAGTTGCGAAAGGCAGTTGATGGTGTACAGTTGTAGAAGGCAGTGGATAGAGTACAGTTGTGAAAGGCAGTGGACGGTGTATAGTTGCGGAAGGCAGTAGATAGGGTACAGTTGCGAAAGGCAGTAGATGGTGTACAGTTGTGGAAGGCAGTGAATAGTGTACAGTTGCGGAAGGCAGTAGATGGTGTACAGTTGTGGAAGGCAGTGGATAGTGTACAGTTGTGGTAGGCAGTAGACGGTGTACAGTTGTGGGAGGCAATAGACGGTGTACAGTTGCGGGAGGAGGTGGATGGTATACATTTGTGGAAGGCAGTGAATGGTCTACAGCTGTGGAAGGCAGTAGATGGTGTACATTTGTGGAAGGCAGTATATGGTGTACAGTTGTGGAAGGCAGTAGATGGAGTTCAGTTGCGGATGGCAAAAGATGGTGTACAGTTGTGGAAAACAATGGATGGTCGACAGTTGCAGAAGGCAGCGGATGGTTTACAGTTGTGGAAGGCAGTGGATTTTCTATAGTTGTGGAAGGCAGTGGATGGTATACCGTTGCGGAAGGCAGTGGATGGTGTACCGTTGTGGAAGGCAGTGGATGGTCTACAGTTGTGGAAGGCCGTACATGGTGTACAGTTGTGGAAGGCAGTGGATAGTGTACAGTTGTGGAAGTAAGTAGATGGTGTGCAGTTGAGAAAGGCAGTAGATTTGTAGAGTTGCAGAAGGTAGTAGATGGTGTACAGTTGGGGAAGGCAGTAGATGGTTTACAGTTGAGGAAGGCAGTGGATGGAGTACAGTTGAGGAAGGCAGTATATTGTGTAGAGTTGCGGAAGGCAGTGGATGGTGTAATGTTGTGGAAGGCAGTAAATGTGTACAGTTGCGGAAGGCAATAGATGGTGTACAGTTGCAGAAAGCAGTAGATGGTGTACAATTGTGGAAGGTAGTAGATGGTGTGGAGTTGTGAAAGGCAATAGATGATGTACAGTTGTGGAAGTCAGTAGATGGTGTACTGTTGTGGAAGGCAGTAGATTTGTACCGTTGCGGAAGGCAGTAAACGGTGTACAGTTTGGGACTGCTGTAGATGGTGTACAGTTGCAAAAGGCAGTAGATGATGTACAGTTGTAGTCGGCAGTAGATGGTGTACAGTTGAGAAAGGCAGTAGATGGTGTACAGTTGTGGAAGACAATGTATAGTGTACAGTTGTGGAAGTAAGTAGATGGTGTACAGTTGAGAAAGGCAGTAGATTTGTACAGTTGCAAAAGGTAGTAGATGGTGTACAGTTGGTGAAGGCAGTAGATAGTGCACAGTTGCGGAATGCAGTAGATGAAGTACAGTTGTGGAAAACAATGGATGGTCGACAGTTAAGAACGGCAGTAGACGGTGCACAGTTAAGAAAGGCAGTAGATGGTGTAGAGTTGCAGAAGGCAGTTGATGGTGTACAGTTGTGGAAGGCAGTAGATATGTACAGTTGCGGAAGGCAGTAGATGGCGTACAGTTGCGGAAGGCAGTAGATGGTGTACAATTGAGGAAGGCAGTAGATTGTGACCAGTTGTGGAAGGCAGTATAAGGTGTACCGTTGCGGAAGATTTGTAGATGGTGTACAGTTGAGGTAGGCAGTAGATTTGAACAGTTGCAAATAGCAGTAGATGATGTACAGTTGAGGAAGGCAGTAGATGGTGTACAATTGTGGAATGCAGTAGATGAAGTACAGTTGTGGAAAACAATGGATGGTCGACAGTTANGATGGTGCACAGTTGCGGAATGCAGTAGATGAAGTACAGTTGTGGAAAACAATGGATGGTCGACAGTTAAGAACGGCAGTAGACGGTGCACAGTTAAGAAAGGCAGTAGATGGTGTAGAGTTGCAGAAGGCAGTTGATGGTGTACAGTTGTGGAAGGCAGTAGATATGTACAGTTGCAGAAGGCAGTTGATGGTGTACAGTTGGTGAAGGCAGTAGATGGTGCACAGTTGCGGAATGCAGTAGATGAAGTACAGTTGTGGAAAACAATGGATGGTCGACAGTTAAGAACGGCAGTAGACGGTGCACAGTTAAGAAAGGCAGTAGATGGTGTAGAGTTGCAGAAGGCAGTTGATGGTGTACAGTTGTGGAAGGCAGTAGATATGTACAGTTGCAGAAGGCAGTTGATGGTGTACAGTTGGTGAAGGCAGTGGATGGTGCACAGTTGCGGAATGCAGTAGATGAAGTACAGTTGTGGAAAACAATGGATGGTCGACAGTTAAGAACGGCAGTAGACGGTGCACAGTTAAGAAAGGCAGTAGATGGTGTAGAGTTGCAGAAGGCAGTTGATGGTGTACAGTTGTGGAAGGCAGTAGATATGTACAGTTGCGGAAGGCAGTAGATGGCGTACAGTTGCGGAAGGCAGTAGATGGTGTACAATTGAGGAAGGCAGTAGATTGTGAACAGTTGTGGAAGGCAGTATAAGGTGTACCGTTGCGGAAGATTTGTAGATGGTGTACAGTTGAGGTAGGCAGTAGATTTGTACAGTTGCAAATAGCAGTAGATGATGTACAGTTGAGGAAGGCAGTAGATGGTGTACAGTTGCAGAAGGCAGTAGATTGTGTACAGATAAGGAAGGCAATAGATGGGTTACAGTTGTGGAAGGCAGTAGATGGTGTACAGTTGCGGAAGGCAGTAGATGGTGTACAGTTGCGGTTGGCAACAGATGGTGTACAGTTGCGGAAGGCAGTAGATGATGTACTGTTAGAGTAGGCATTGGATAGTGTACAGTTGTGGACGGCAGTAGATGGTGTTCAGTTGTGGAAAACAATGGATGGTCGACAGTTGCAAAAGGCAGCGGATGGTTTACAGTTGTGGAAGGCAGTGAATTTTCTACAGTTGTGGAGAGCAGTAGATGGTGTACAGTTGTGGAAGGCAATATATGGTGTACAGTTGCGGAAGGCAGTAGATAGTGTACAGTTGCGGGAGGCAGTGGATGGTGTACAGTTGCCGAAGGCAGTTGATTGTGTACAGTTGCGGAAGGTAGTAGATGGTGTACAGTTGCGGAAGGCAGAAGATGGTGTACCGTTTTGGAAGACAGAAGATGGTGTACTGTTGTGGAAGGCAGTAGATGGTGTACAGCTGAGGAAGGCAGTGAATGGTCTACAGTTGCCGAAGGCAGTCGACGGTGTACATTTGCGGATGGTAGTAGATGGTGTACAGTTGCGGAAGGCAGAACATGGTGTACCGTTTCGGAAGACAGTAGATGGTGTACTGTTGTGGAAGGCTGTTGATGGTGTACAGTTGTGGAAGGCAGTGGATGGTCTACAGTTGTACAAGGCAGTAGATGGTGTACAGTTGTGGTAGGAAATAGATGGTTTAAAATTGCGAAAGGCAGTAGATGGTGTACAGTTGCGGAAGAAAGTAGATGGTCCACAGTTGCGGAAGGCCGTAGATAGTGTACAGTTGGGGAAGACAGTGGATGGTCTACAGTTGCGTGAGGAGGTAGATGGAATACAGTTGTAGAAGGCAGTATATGGTGTACAGTTGTGGAAGGCAGTAGATGTTGTACAGTTGAGGAAGGCAGTGGGTAATGTACAGTTGTGGAAGGCAGTAGTTGGTGTACAGGTGTGGGAAGCAGTAGATAGTGTACAGTTTTTGAAGGAAGTGGATGGTGTACAGTTTTCGGAAGGTGGTAGTTGGTGTACAGATGTGGAAGACAGTAGATGGTGTACTGTTGTGGAAGGCAGTAGATGGTGTACAGCTGAGGAAGGCAGTGAATGGTCTACAGTTGCCGAAGGCAGTCGACGGTGTACAGTTGCGGAAGGTAGTTGATGGTGTACAGTTGCGGAAGGCAGAACATGGTGTACCGTTTCGGAAGACAGTAGATGGTGTACTGTTGTGGAAGGCAGTTGATGGTGTACAGTTGTGGAAGGCAGTGGATGGTGTACAGTTGTGGAAGGCAGTGGATGGTCTACAGTTGTACAAGGCAGTAGATGGTGTACAGTTGTGGTAGGAAATAGATGGTTTAAAATTGCGAAAGGCAGTAGATGGTGTACAGTTGCGGAAGAAAGTAGATGGTCCACAGTTGCGGAAGGCAGTAGATAGTGTACAGTTGGGGAAGACAGTGGATGGTCTACAGTTGCGTGAGGAGGTAGACGGTATACAGTTGTAGAAGGCAGTATATGGTGTACAGTTGTGGAAGGCAGTAGATGTTGTACAGTTGAGGAAGGCAGTGGGTAATGTACAGTTGTGGAAGGCAGTAGTTGGTGTACAGTACCGGAAGGAAGTAGATGGTGTACAATTGCGGAAGGCAGTAGATGGTGTACAGTTGCGATTGGCAGTAAATGGTGTACTGTTGCAGAAGGCAGAAGAGAGTGTACAGTTGCGGAAGGAATTAGATGGTGTACAGTTGCGGAAGGCAGTAGATGGTGTACAGTTGTGGAAGGCAGTATTAGGTGTATATTTGTAGAATGCTGTAGATGTGTAAAGTTGCGGAAGGCTGTATATGGTGTACAGTTGCGGAAGGCAGTAGATGGTGTACAGTACCGGAAGGCAGTAGATGGTGTACAATTGCGGAAGGCAGTAGATTGTGTACAGTTGTGGAAGGCAGTAGGTGTGTACAGTTGCGAAAGGCAGTAGATGGTGTACAGTTGTGGAAGGCAGTAAATGGTGTACAGTTGCGAAAGGCAGTAGAAAGTGTACAGATGTGGAAGCCAGTAGATGGTGTACAGTTGTGGAAGGCAGTAGATGGTGTACAGTTGTGGAAGGCAGTAGATTTGGTATATTCGGCAGGCGGTTGACAGTGTACAGTTGCAAAAGTCAGTTGATGGGGCAAAGTTGTGAAAGGCATTAGTTGGTGTACGGTTTTAGAAGGCAGTAGATGTGTACAGTTGCGGAAGGCAGTAGATTTGAACAGTTGCGGAAGGCAGTAGATGGTGTACTGTAGTGGAAGGCAGTAGATGGTCTACAGTTGCCAAAGGCAGTAGATAGTGTAGAGTTGTCAAGGCATTGGATGGTCTACAGTTGCGGAATGCAGTAGATGGTTTACAATTAAGGAAGGCAGTAGATGGTGTACAGTTGCGAAAGGCAGTAGATGGTGTACAGTTGTGGAAGGCAGTAGATGGTGTAGAATTGCGGAAGGAAGTAGATTGTGTATAGTTGTGCAAGGCAGTAGATGGTGTACAGTTGTGGAAGCCAATAAACGGTGTACGATTGTGGAAGGCAGTAGCTGGTGTACAGTTGTGGAAGGCAGAAGATTGTTTAAATGCGGA
>NNCF01135300.1:0-13202 GCA_002313205.1 Laupala kohalensis | reverse complement strand
GTGGTAGGCAGTAGGTGGTGTACAGTTGTGGAAGGCAGTATTTGGTGTACTGTTGCGGAAGGCAGTGGATGGTGTACAGTTGGTGATGGCAGTAAATGGTGTACAGTTGCAGAATGCAGAAGATAGTGTACAGTTGCGGATGGCAGTAGATGGTGTACAGTTGCGGAAGGCAGTCGAAGGTGTACAGTTGTGGAAGGCAGTATATGGTGTATATTTGTGGAAGGCAGTAGATTTGTACCGTTGCGGAAGGCTGTATATAGCGTACAGTTGCGGAAGGCAGATGATTGTTTATATGCGGAAAGCGGTAGAGATTGAATAGTTGCGGAAGTCAGTAGATGATTTACACTTAAGGAAGACAGCAGATGGTGTACAATTGTGGAAGGACCTAAATGGTGTACAGTTGTGGAAGGCAGTAGATAGTGTACAGTTGTGGAAGGCTGTAGATGTGTACAGTTGGGGAAGGCAGTAGATTGTGTTCAGTTACGGAAGGCAGTAGGTGGTTTAAAGTTGCAGAAGTCAGTTGATGATGTACAGTTGCGGAAGGCAGTAGATGGTGTATAGTTGTGGAAGGTAGTAGATGGTGTACAGCTGAGGAAGGCAGTGGATGGTCTGCAGTTGCCGAAGGCAGTCGATGGTGTACAGTTGCGGAAGGTAGTAGATGGTTTACAGTTGCGGAAGGCAGAAGATGGTGTTGAGTTGCGGAAGCCAGTAGGTGGTGTACTGTTGTGGAAGGCAGTAGATGGTGTACAGTTGTGGAAGGAAGTGGATGGTGTACAATTGTGGAAGACAGTGGATGGTTTACAGTTGCGTAGGGATTTAGATGGAATACAGTTGTATAAGGCAGTATAAGGTGTACAGTTGTGGAAGGCAGTAGATGGTTTACAGTTGTGGAAGGCAGTGGATAATGTACAGTTGTGGAAGGCAGTAGATGGTGTAGAGTTGCGGAAGGCAGTAGAAAGTGTACAGTTCTGGAAGCCAGTAGATGGTGTAAAGTTTTCGGAAGGCGGTAGCAGGTGTACAGATGTGGAAGACAGTAGATGGTGTACATTTGCGGTTGGCAGTAAATGGTGAACAATTGCGGAAGGCAGTAGATTGTGTACAGTTGTGGAAGGCAGTAGGTGAGTACAGTTGCAAAAGGCAGTATATGGTGTAAAGTTGTGGAAGGCAGTAAATGGTGTACAATTGCGGAGGGCAGTAGATTGTGAACAGATGTGGAAGGCACGAGAAGAGTACAATTGCGAAAGGCAGTAGATGATGTACAGTTGTGGAAGGCAGTAAATGGTGTACAGTTGCGGTAGGCAGTAGAAAGTGTACAGTTGTGAAAGCCAGTAGATGGTGTACAGTTGTGGAAGGCAGTGGATGGTGTACAGTTGTGGAAGACAGTGGATGGTTCACAGTTGCGTAGGGAGGTAGATGGAATACAGTTGTTGAAGGCAGTATAAGGTGTACAGTTGCGGAAGCTGTAGATAGTGTACTGTTGTGGAGGGCAGTAGATGGTGTACAGATGAGAAAGCCAGTAGATGGTGTACAGTTGTGGAAGGCAGTGGATGGTCTACAGTTGTACAAGGCAGTAGATAATGTACAGTTGTAAAAGAAAATGGATGGTGTACAGTTGCGGAAGGCAGTAGATGGTTTACAGTTGCGTAGGAAGGTAGATTGAATACAGTTGTAGAAGGCAGTATAAGGTGTACAGTTGCGGAAGCAGTAGATAGTGTACAGTTGTGGAGGGCAGTAGATTGTGTACAGTTGCTGAAGCAAGTAGATGGTTTAGAGTTGCGGAAGGCAGTGGATGGTGTACAGTTGTAGAAGGCAGCAGTTGGTGTACAGTTTTGGAAGGCAGTAAATAAGTACAATTGCGGAAGGCAGTAAATAGTGTACAGTTGCGGAAGGAAGTAGATGGTGTACAGTTGCGGAAGGCAGTAAATGTTGTACAGTTGCGGAAGGCAATAGATTGTTTAAAGTTGCGGATGGCAGTAGTTGGTGTACAGTTTTGGAAGCACGTAGATGGTGTACAGTTGCGGAAGACTGTAGATGGTGTACAATTGAGGAAGACTGTAGATGGTGTACAGTTGCGGAAGAAAGTAGTTGGTCTACATTTGCGGAAGGCAGTAGATGGTGTAGAGTTGTGGAAGGCATTGGATGGTCTACAGTTGCGGAAGGCAGTAGATGGTTTACAATTGCGGAAGGCAGTAGATGGTGTATAGTTGCGAAAGGCGGTAGATGGTGTACAGTTGTGGAAGGTAGTAGATGGTGTAGAGTTGCGGGAGGAAGTAGATGGTGTACAGTTGTAGAAGTCAGTAGATGGTGTACAGTTGTGAAAGGTAGAGGATGGTGTACAATTATGGAAGGCAGTAGATGGTGTACAGTTGTGGAACGCAGTAGATGGTGTACAGTTGTGGAAGCCAATAAACGGTGTACAGTTGTGGAAGGCAGTAGCTATTGTACAGTTGTGGAAGGCAGAAGATTGTTTAAATGCGGAATGCGGTAGATAGTGAATAGTTGCGGAAGTCATTAGATGGTTTACAGTTGAGGATGGCAGTAGATGGTGTAAAAATGTGGAAGGACGTAGATGGTGTACAGTTGCGGAAGGTAGAAGATGATGAACAGTTGCGGAAGGCAGTAGATGGTGTACAGTTGCAGAAGGCAGTAGATGGTTTACAATTGCGGAAGTCAGTAAATAGTGTACTGTTGTGGAAGACTGTAGATGTGTACAGTTGCGAAAAGCAGTAAATGGTGTACAGTTGTGGAAGGCAGCAGTTGGTGTACAGTTGTGGAAGGCAGATCATTGTTTATATGTGGAAGGCGGTAGATATTGTATAGTTGCGGAAGTCAGTAGATGGTTTACAGTTGAGGATGGCAGTAGATGGTGTAAAAATGTGGAAGGACGTAGATGGTGTACAGTTGCGGAAGGTAGAAGATGGTGTACAGTTGCGGAAGGCAGTAGATGGTGTACAGTTGCAGAAGGCAGTAGATGGTTTACTATTGCGGAAGTCAGTAGATAGTGTACAGTTGTGGAAGGCTGTAGATGTGTACAGTTGCGAAAAGCAGTAAATGGTGTACAGTTGTGGAAGGCAGCAGTTGGTGTACAGTTGTGGAAGGCAGATCATTGTTTATATGTGGAAGGCGGTAGATATTGTATAGTTGCGGAAGTCAGTAGATGGTTTACAGTTAAGGAAAGCAGTAGATGGTGTACAATTGGGAAGGACATAAATGGTGTACAGTTGTGGAAGGCAGTAGATGGTGTACAGTTGTGGAAGGCAGTAGATGGTGTACTGTTGTGGAAGGCAGTACATGTGAACAGTTGTGAAAGGCAGTAGATGTGTACAGTTGTGGAAGGCAGTAGATGGTGTACAGTTGCGGAGAGCAGTAGATGGTGTAAAGTTGCGGAAAGCAGTAGATTGTGGACAACTGCGGAAGGCAGTAGTTGGTGTACAGTTTTGGAAACCAGTTAATGGTGTAAAGTAGCGGAAGACTGTAGAAGGTGTACAGTTGTGGAAGGCAGTAGATGGAGACTGTTGTGGAAGGCAGTGGATGGTCTACAGTTGCGGAAGGAAGTGGGTGGAGTACAGTTGTAGAAAGCAGTAGATGATGTACAGTTGTGGAAGGCTGTAGATGGTGAACAATTGTGGAAGGCAATATATGGTGTACAGTTGGGGAAGGCAGTGGATGGTGTAAAGTTGTGGAAGGCAGTAGAAGGTGTACAGTTGTGGAAAGCAGTAGATAGTGTATAGTTGTAGAAGGATGTAGATGGGGTATCGTTGTGGAAGGCACAAGTTGGTGTACAGTTGCGGATGGCAGTAGATTGTTTATATGCGGAAGGCGGTAGATAGTGAATAGTTGCGGAAGTCAGTATATGGTTTACAGTTAAGGAAGGCAGTAGATGGTGTACAATTGTGGAAGGACGTAGATGGTGTACAGTTGCGGAAGGTAGTTGATGGTGTACAGTTGTGGAAAGCAGTAGATGGTGTACGGTAGTGGAAGGCAGTAGATGGTGTACCGTTGTGGAAGGCACAAGTTGGTGTACAGTTGCGAAAGGCAGTAGATGGTGTACAGTTGTTGAAGGCAGTGGATGGTGTACAGTTTGGTAAAGGCAGTAAATGGTACAGTTGTGTAAGGTAGTAGATGGTGTACAGTTTTGGAAGGCAGCAGATGTAGTACAGTTGTGGAAATCAGTAGATGTGGACAGGTGTTGTAGGCAGTAGATGGTGTACAGTTGTGGAAGGCAGTATATGGTGTACAGTTGTTGAAGGCAGTAGATGTGTACACTTGTGGAAGTCTGTAGATGGTGTACTGTTGTGGAAGGCAGTAGATGTGTACAGTTGTGGAAGGCAGTAGATGGTGTACAGTTGCGG
The DNA here is from genome assembly GCA_002313205.1 of Laupala kohalensis. NCBI lineage: Eukaryota > Metazoa > Arthropoda > Insecta > Orthoptera > Trigonidiidae > Laupala > Laupala kohalensis. The sequence continues at coordinate 8,850 of NNCF01135300.1, read as the reverse complement.
AAGGCAGTAGCTGGTATACAGTTGTGGAAGGCAGTATGTGGAGTATATTTGTGGAAGGCAGTAGATTTGTACAGTTGCGGAAGGCAGTAGATGGTGTACAGTTGTGGAAGGCAGTAGATGGTGTACAGTTGTGGAAGGCAGTAAATGGTGTACAGTTCTGGAAGGCAGTAGATGTGTACAGTTGTGGAAGGCTGTAGATGGTGTACAGTTGTGGAAGGCAGTAGATGTGTACAGTTGTGGAAGGCAGTAGATGGTGTACAGTTGCGGAAGGCAGTAGATGGTGTACAGTTGCGGAAGGCAGTAAATTGTGTACTGTTGCGGAAGGCAGTAGTTGGTGTACAGTTGTGGACGCCAGTAAATGGTGTACAGTTGTGGAAGGTAGTAGCTGGTGTACAGTTGTGGAAGGCAGAAGATTGTTTAAATGCGGATGGCGGTAGATAGTGAATAGTTGCGGAAGTCAGTAGATGGTTTACAGTTGAGGATGGCAGTAGATGGTGTAGAAATGTGGAAGGACGTAGATGGTGTACAGTTGCGGAAGGTAGAAGATGGTGTACAGTTGCGGAAGGCAGTAGATGGTGTACAGTTGCAGAAGGCAGTAGATGGTTTACTATTGCGGAAGTCAGTAGATAGTGTACAGTTGTGGAAGGCTGTAGATGTGTACAGTTGCGAAAAGCAGTAAATGGTGTACAGTTGTGGAAGGCAGCAGTTGGTGTACAGTTGTGGAAGGCAGATCATTGTTTATATGTGGAAGGCTGTAGATATTGTATAGTTGCGGAAGTCAGTAGATGGTTTACAGTTAAGGAAAGCAGTAGATGGTGTACAATTGGGTAGGACATAAATAGTGTACAGTTGTGGAAGGCAGTAGATGGTGTACCGTTGTGGAAGGCAGTAGATGGTGTACTGTTGTGGAAGGCAGTAGATGTGAACAGTTGTGAAAGGCAGTAGATGTGTACAGTTGTGGAAGGCAGTAGATGGTGTACAGTTGCGGAGAGCAGTAGATGGTGTAAAGTTGCGGAAAGCAGTAGATTGTAGACAACTGCGGAAGGCAGTAGTTGGTGTACAGTTTTGGAAGCCAGTTAATTGTGTAAAGTTGCGGAAGACTGTAGATGGTGTACAGTTGTGGAAGGCAGTAGATGGAGACTGTTGTGGAAGGCAGTGGATGGTCTACAGTTGTACAAGGCAGTAGATGGTGTAGAGTTGTGGTAGGAAATAGATGGTTTAAAATTGCGAAAGGCAGTAGATGGTGTACAGTTGCGGAAGAAAGTAGATGGTCCACAGTTGCGGAAGGCAGTAGATAGAATACAGTTGGGGAAGACAGTGGATGGTCTACAGTTGCGTGAGGAGGTAGATGGAATACAGTTGTAGAAGGCAGTATATGGTGTACAGTTGTGGAAGGCAGTAGATGTCGTACAGTTGAGGAAGGCAGTGGGTAATGTACAGTTGTGGAAGGCAGTAGTTAGTGTACAGGTGTGGGAAGCAGTAGATAGTGTACAGTTTTTGAAGGAAGTGGATGGTGTACAGTTTTCGGAAGGTGGTTGTTGGTGTACAGATGTGGAAGACAGTAGATGGTGTACAGTTGCGGAAGGCAGTAGATGGTGTACAGTTGCGATTGGCAGTAAATGGTGTACTGTTGCAGAAGGCAGAAGAGAGTGTACAGTTGCGGAAGGAATTAGATGGTGTACAGTTGCGGAAGGCAGTAGATGGTGTACAGTTGTGGAAGGCAGTATTAGGTGTATATTTGTAGAATGCTGTAGATGTGTAAAGTTGCGGAAGGCTGTATATGGTGTACAGTTGCGGAAGGCAGTAGATGGTGTACAGTACCGGAAGGCAGTAGATGGTGTACAATTGCGGAAGGCAGTAGATTGTGTACAGTTGTGGAAGGCAGTAGGTGTGTACAGTTGCGAAAGGCAGTAGATGGTGTACAGTTGTGGAAGGCAGTAAATGGTGTACAGTTGCGAAAGGCAGTAGAAAGTGTACAGTTGTGGAAGCCAGTAGATGGTCTACAGTTGCGGAAGGCAGTAGATGGTTTACAATTAAGGAAGGCAGTAGATGGTGTACAGTTGCGAAAGGCAGTAGATGGTGTACAGTTGTGGAAGGCAGTAGATGGTGTACTGTAGTGGAAGGCAGTAGATGGTCTACAGTTGCCAAAGGCAGTAGATAGTGTAGAGTTGTCGAGGCATTGGATGGTCTACAGTTGCGGAAGGCAGTAGATGGTTTACAATTAAGGAAGGCAGTAGATGGTGTACAGTTGCGAAAGGCAGTAGATGGTGTACAGTTTAAGAAGGCAGTAGATGGTGTAGAGTTGCGGAAGGAAGTAGATGGTGTATAGTTGTGCAAGGCAGTAGATGGTGTACAGTTGTGGAAGCCAATAAACGGTGTACAGTTGTGGAAGGCAGTAGCTGGTGTACAGTTGTGGAAGGCAGAAGATTGTTTAAATGCGGAAGGCGGTAGATAGTGAATAGTTGCGGAAGTAAGTAGATGGTTTACAGTTGAGGATGGCAGTAGAAGGTGTAAAATTGTGGAAGGACGTAGATGGTGTACTGTTGCGGACGGTAGTAGATGGTGTACAATTGCGAAAGGCAGTAGATGGTGTACAGTTGCAGAAGGCAGTAGATGGTTTACAATTGCGGAAGTCAGTAGATAGTGTACCGTTGTGGAAGGCTGTAGATGTGTAAAGTTGCGAAAAGCAGTAAATGGTGTACAGATGTGTAAGGCAGCAGTTGGTGTACAGTTGTGGAAGGCAGATAATTGTTTATATGCGGAAGGCGGTAGATATTGAATAGTTGCGGAAGTCAGTAGATGGTTTAAAGTTAAGGATAGCAGTAGATGGTGTACTGTTGCGGAAGACTGTAGATGGTGTACAGTTGCGGAAGAAAGTAGTTGGTCTACAGTTGCGGAAGGCAGTAGATGGTGTACAATTGCGAAAGGCAGTAGATGGTGTACAGTTGCAGAAGGCAGTAGATGGTTTACAATTGCGGAGGGCAGTAGATTGTGAACAGATGTGGAAGGCACGAGAAGAGTACAATTGCGAAAGGCAGTAGATGATGTACAGTTGTGGAAGGCAGTAAATGGTGTACAGTTGCGGAAGGCAGTAGAAAGTGTACAGTTGTGAAAGCTAGTAGATGGTGTACAGTTGTGGAAGGCAGTGGATGGTGTACAGTTGTGGAAGGCAGTGGATGGTGTACAGTTCTGGAAGACAGTGGATGGTTCACAGTTGCGTAGGGAGGTAGATGGAATACAGTTGTTGAAGGCAGTATAAGGTGTATTGTTGCGGAAGCTGTAGATAGTGTAGTGTTGTGGAGGGCAGTAGATGGTGTACAGATGAGAAAGCCAGTAGATGGTGTACAGTTGTGGAAGGCAGTGGATGGTCTACAGTCGTACAAGGCAGTAGATAATGTACAGTTGTAAAAGAAAATGGATGGTGTACAGTTGCGGAAGGCAGTAGATGGTGTACAGTTGCGGAAGGCAGTAAATGTTGTACAGTTGCGGAAGGCAATAGATTGTTTAAAGTTGCGGAAGGCAGTAGTTGGTGTACAGTTTTGGAAGCACGTAGATGGTGTACAGTTGCGGAAGACTGTAGATGGTGTACAGTTGCGGAAGACTGTAGATGGTGTACAGTTGCGGAAGACTGTAGATGGTGTACAGTTGCGGAAGAAAGTAGTTGGTCTACAGTTGCGGAAGGCAGTAGATGGTATACAATTGCGAAAGGCAGTAGATGGTGTACAGTTGCAGAAGGCAGTAGATGGTTTACAATTGCGGAAGTCAGTAGATAGTGTACCGTTGTGGAAGGCTGTAGATGTATAAAGTTGCGAAAAGCAGTAAATGGTGTACAGATGTGTAAGGCAGCAGTTGGTGTACAGTTGTGGAAGGCAGATAATTGTTTATATGCGGAAGGCGGTAGATATTGAATAGTTGCGGAAGTCAGTAGATGGTTTAAAGTTAAGGATAGCAGTAGATGGTGTACAATTGTGAAAGGACGTAAATGGTGTACAGTTGTGGAAGGCAGTAGATGGTGTACAGTTGTGGAAGGCAGTAGATGGAGATTGTTGTGGAAGGCAGTGGATGGTCTACAGTTGCGGAAGGAAGTGGATGGAGTACAGTTGTGGAAGGCAGTAGATGGTGTACAGTTTAGGAAGGCAGCAGATGTAGTACAGTTGTGGAAATCAACAGATGTGGACAGGTGTGGTAGGCAGTAGGTGGTGTACAGTTGTGGAAGGCAGTATTTGGTGTACTGTTGCGGAAGGCAGTGGATGGTGTACAGTTGGTGATGGCAGTAAATGGTGTACAGTTGCAGAATGCAGAAGATAGTGTACAGTTGCGGATGGCAGTAGATGGTGTACAGTTGCGGAAGGCAGTCGAAGGTGTACAGTTGTGGAAGGCAGTATATGGTGTATATTTGTGGAAGACAGTAGATTTGTACCGTTGCGGAAGGCTGTATATAGCGTACAGTTGCGGAAGGCAGATGATTGTTTATATGCGAAAAGCGGTAGAGATTGAATAGTTGCGGAAGTCAGTAGATGGTTTACACTTAAGGAAGGCAGCAGATGGTGTACAATTGTGGAAGGACCTAAATGGTGTACAGTTGTGGAAGGCAGTAGATAAAGTACAGTTGTGGAAGGCTGTAGATGTGTACAGTTGACGAAGGCAGTAGATTGTGTTCAGTTACGAAGGCAGTAGGTGGTTTAAAGTTGCAGAAGTCAGTTGATGATGTACAGTTGCGGAAGGCAGTAGATGGTGTATAGTTGTGGAAGGCAGTAGATGGTGTACAGCTGAGGAAGGCAGTGGATGGTCTGCAGTTGCCGAAGGCAGTCGATGGTGTACAGTTGCGGAAGGTAGTAGATGGTGTACAGTTGCCGAAGGCAGAAGATGGTGTTGAGTTGCGGAAGCCAGTAGGTGGTGTACTGTTGTGGAAGGCAGTAGATGGTGTACAGTTGTGGAAGGAAGTGGATGGTGTACAATTGTGGAAGACAGTGGATGGTGTACAGTTGCGTAGGGATTTAGATGGAATACAGTTGTATAAGGCAGTATAAGGTGTACAGTTGTGGAAGGCAGTAGATGGTTTACAGTTGTGGAAGGCAGTGGATAATGTACAGTTGTGGAAGGCAGTAGATGGTGTAGAGTTGCGGAAGGCAGTAGAAAGTGTACAGTTCTGGAAGCCAGTAGACGGTGTAAAGTTTTCGGAAGGCGGTAGCTGGTGTACAGATGTGGAAGACAGTAGATGGTGTACATTTGCGGTTGGCAGTAAATGGTGAACAATTGCGGAAGGCAGTAGAAAGTGTACAGTTGTGAAAGCCAGTAGATGGTGTACAGTTGTGGAAGGCAGTGGATGGTGTACAGTTGTGGAAGACAGTGGATGGTTCACAGTTGCGTAGGGAGGTAGATGGAATACAGTTGTTGAAGGCAGTATAAGGTGTACAGTTGCGGAAGCTGTAGATAGTGTACACTTGTGGACGGCAGTAGATGGTAAACAGATGAGAAAGCCAGTAGATGGTGTACAGTTGTGGAAGGCAGTGGATGGTCTACAGTTGTACAAGGCAGTAGATAATGTACAGTTGTAAAAGAAAATGGATGGTGTACAGTTGCGGAAGGCAGTAGATGGTTTACAGTTGCGTAGGAATGTAGATGGAATACAATTGTAGAAGGCAGTATGAGGTGTACAGTTGCGGAAGCAGTAGATAGTGTACAGTTGTGGAGGGCAGTAGATTGTGTACAGTTGTTGAAGCAAGTAGATGGTTTAGAGTTGCGGAAGGCAGTGGATGGTGTACAGTTGTAGAAGGCAGCAGTTGGTGTACAGTTTTGGAAGGCAGTAAATGAGTACAATTGCGGAAGGCAGTAAATAGTGTACAGTTGCGGAAGGCAGTAGATGGTGTACAGTTGCGGAAGGCAGTAAATGTTGTACAGTTGCGGAAGGCAATAGATTGTTTAAAGTTGCGGATGGCAGTAGTTGGTGTACAGTTTTGGAAGCACGTAGATGGTGTACAGTTGCGGAAGACTGTAGATGGAGTACAGTTGCGAAAGGCAGTAGATGGTGTAAAGTTGTGGAAGGCAGTAAATGGTGTACAATTGCGGAGGGCAGTAGATTGTGAACAGATGTGGAAGGCACGAGAAGAGTACAATTGCGAAAGGCAGTCGATGATGTACAGTTGTGGAAGGCAGTAAATGGTGTACAGTTGCGGAAGGCAGTAGAAAGTGTACAGTTGTGAAAGCCAGTAGATGGTGTACAGTTGTGGAAGGCAGTGGATGGTGTACAGTTGTGGAAGACAGTGGATGGTTCACAGTTGCGTAGGGAGGTAGATGGAATACAGTTGTTGAAGGCAGTATAAGGTGTACAGTTGCGGAAGCTGTAGATAGTGTACTGTTGTGGAGGGCAGTAGATGGTGTACAGATGAGAAAGCCAGTAGATGGTGTACAGTTGTGGAAGGCAGTGGATGGTCTACAGTTGTACAAGGCAGTAGATAATGTACAGTTGTAAAAGAAAATGGATGGTGTACAGTTGCGGAAGGCAGTAGATGGTTTACAGTTGCGTAGGAAGGTAGATGGAATACAGTTGTAGAAGGCAGTATAAGGTGTACAGTTGCGGAAGCAGTAGATAGTGTACAGTTGTGGAGGGCAGTAGATTGTGTACAGTTGTTGAAGCAAGTAGATGGTTTAGAGTTGCGGAAGGCAGTGGATGGTGTACAGTTGTAGAAGGCAGCAGTTGGTGTACAGTTTTGGAAGGCAGTAAATGAGTACAATTGCGGAAGGCAGTAAATAGTGTACAGTTGCGGAAGGCAGTAGATGGTGTACAGTTGCGGAAGGCAGTAAATGTTGTACAGTTGCGGAAGGCAATAGATTGTTTAAAGTTGCGGATGGCAGTAGTTGGTGTACAGTTTTGGAAGCACGTAGATGGTGTACAGTTGCGGAAGACTGTAGATGGTGTACAGTTGCGGAAGACTGTAGATGGTGTACAGTTGCGGAAGACTGTAGATGGTGTACAGTTGCGGAAGAAAGTAGTTGGTCTACAGTTGCGGAAGTCAGTAGCTGGTGTAGAGTTGTGGAAGGCATTGGATGGTCTACAGTTGCGGAAGGCAGTAGATGGTTTACAATTGCGGAAGGCAGTAGATGGTGTATAGTTGCGAAAGGCGGTAGATGGTGTACAGTTGTGGAAGGTAGTAGATGGTGTAGAGTTGCGGGAGGAAGTAGATGGTGTACAGTTGTAGAAGTCAGTAGATGGTGTACAGTTGTGAAAGGTAGTGGATGGTGTACAATTATGGAAGGCAGTAGATGGTGTACAGTTGTGGAACGCAGTAGATGGTGTACAGTTGTGGAAGCCAATAAACGGTGTACAGTTGTGGAAGGCAGTAGCTGGTGTACAGTTGTGGAAGGCAGAAGATTGTTTAAATGCGGAAGGCGGTAGATAGTGAATAGTTGCGGAAGTCAGTAGATGGTTTACAGTTGAGGATGGCAGTAGATGGTGTAAAAATGTGGAAGGACGTAGATGGTGTACAGTTGCGGAAGGTAGAAGATGATGAACAGTTGCGGAAGGCAGTAGATGGTGTACAGTTGCAGAAGGCAGTAGATGGTTTACAATTGCGGAAGTCAGTATATAGTGTACTGTTGTGGAAGACTGTAGATGTGTACAGTTGGGAAAGGCAGTAGATGGTGTATAGTTGTGGAAGGCAGTAGATGGTGTACAGCTGAGGAAGGCAGTGGATGGTCTGCAGTTGCCGAAGGCGGTCGATAGTGTACAGTTGCGGAAGGTAGTAGATGGTGTACAGTTGCGGAAGGCAGAAGATGGTGTACAGTTGCGGAAGAGAGTAGGTGGTGTACTGTTGTGGATGGCTTTAGATTGTGTACAGTTGTGGAAGGCAGTGGATGGTGTACAGTTGTGAAAGACAGTGGATGGTTTACAGTTGCGTAGGGAGGTAGATGGAATACAGTTGTAGAAGGCAGTATAAGGTGTACAGTTGTGGAAGGCAGTAGATGGTGTACAGTTGCGGAAGGCAGTAGAAAGTGTACAGTTGTGGAAGCCAGTAGATGGTGTACAGTTTTCGGAAGGCGGTAGCTGGTGTACTGATGTGGAAGACAGTAGATGGTGTACAGTTGCGGAAAGCAGTAGATGGTGTACAGTTGCGGTTGGCAGTAAATGGTGTAAAATTGCGGAAGGCAGTAGATTGTGTACATTTNGTAGCTGGTGTACTGATGTGGAAGACAGTAGATGGTGTACAGTTGCGGAAAGCAGTAGATGGTGTACAGTTGCGGTTGGCAGTAAATGATGTAAAATTGCGGAAGGCAGTAGATTGTGTACATTCGTGGAAGGCAGTAAATGGTGTACAATTGCGGAAGGCAGTGGATTGTGTACAGTTGTGGAAGGCAGTAGGTGAGTTCAGTTGCGAAAGGCAGTAGATGGTGTACAGTTGTGGAAAGCAGTAAATGGTGTACAGTTGCGTAAGGCAGTAGAAAGTGTACAGTTGAGGAAGCCAGTAGATGGTGTACAGTTGTGGAAGGCAGTAAATAGAGTACAGTTGCGTAAGGNGAGTACAGTTGCGGAAGGCAGTAGAAAGTGTACAGTTGTGGAAGCCAGTAGATGGTGTACAGTTGTGGAAGGCAGTGGATGGTGTACAGTTGTGGAAGACAGTGGATGGTTTACAGTTGCGTAGGGAGGTGGATGGAATACAGTTGTAGAAGGCAGTATAAGGTGTACAGTTGCGGAAGCAGTAGATAGTGTACAGTTGTGGAGGGCAGTAGATGTTGTACAGTTGAGAAAGCCAGTAGATGGTGTATAGTTGTGGAAGGCAGTGGATGGTCTACAGTTGTACAAGGCAGTAGATGGTGTACAGTTGTAAAAGAAAATAGATGGTGTACATAGCG
>NNCF01135299.1:15686-26843 GCA_002313205.1 Laupala kohalensis | reverse complement strand
AGAAATACGCCGATGATAAACTACTAATCTAACCACTAAAGTTTGTGATTTTGAGAAACACTTACTCTGTTCGGATTATGAAGATCATGGTTACAAAAGCTAATGCGTATTAAAAAAGTTCTTTTTTTTCTTCAAATATCTCGCTATTCACATGAGAGGCGCAGAGAGTAACCAACTACACTATTATACTGCCATATTCATTTTGTAACCATTTAAATGTTACACGGAGTTTTTAATATTACCCATACTCATTTTAATATTATAAAAATTTTAGAGTATATATGTCTATTTTCGAAGTCTTTAAACAAGAAACCTAAGGAACACGTAAAAATTACCTCCACCGCAATGCAACTATTTGCTTCATCTACATTTACGCCATCGCAGTGCTTCTAGACGGATACATCAATTTGAATGAAGTTGGTATCACGTCTTGGAGTAGTGGTCACGGGGAACCAATGACAAACGCTAGGTACCGCCCGCTGTGGAGGGAGGCACTGTAATGCATTAGGGTTTCGATTTACGCGGTCCGGAGGAGCATAAGTTGCTGCGAAACTGGAGAGGGAAGTATTGAAGTTTACAGAATGCAGTTGCCATGGCAGACTGCAGAGGGAAAAGTGGACGTGCTACTGTCATGCGACAGAACCATTGACATAAATATAAATGGACGTAGCGGTCTTATGTACCGGTTGTCCGAAGGGGAAAATGAAGTTTGGGGTCTCTGTCTCTCTCGCACATCGACTAGGGAAAGGAAAATGTATTTCCTTCAGTGACTGCTGACTGTTGCGCACGAGCCATTGCACACTTTCCTTCCTCAAAGCAGGTGAGCGAGAGAGAGGGCGACACCTCACAATATCTTCTGTCCCGTGTTACCACGGACAACCTACAGCAGAAACCGCTGAGTCTGTTTATATTTACGTCTATGGGTAGAACTGGAAAGAACACTGAGTCCAGCAACTCGTCGTTTAACGCGTTACTTTAATATGTTAGTATTACTTTCGCGATATAATATTTAAAAAATTGTATTTTGACGGGAGAGGAGGGACTGCATTTCATTTCCTAAAACAACCTGTCTGAATAAATTTATTGTCAAAAAACAGTACAAACTGCGTATGACTACGTGGAGGAAAGAAAACTAATTTACTCTCCGGAAGCAAGCAAGGGACCATCCCATCAATTCCGATCAAGGGCCCTAAGGCAGAGGCGGATTCAAAAAAAATTCAGCAAAAATTCCTAACCTAACCTGTCTGTAATAGAAAAGACGAATTTGGCGTTTTACATTAAAAAAATTGATTGGGTTACAATCCTGAGTTCACCGCGTACAATACACGATTCTAAGAATCTCTGAAAAACCTGTGGAAAATTTAGAGTGTAAAATAAAACTCTTATGGAATTTACCATTTATTTGTGTTTGATGATATTGGTAACAAGAAAACTTACTGCCATGTAGACTATCTATCAATATTCTAAATCCTTTCCCATGTATCAGATTTCGCAAATCCTCGAAGTCAAATATGCTCTTAACCAGGGTGACGTAATCTTCAATGAAATCGACGACCTCAACGGTAAACGTTTTCCCTGCTACCTGAAAAAGTGAGAGGGCATATCGATTACGATAGGCAACAATCAAACTAACAAGAGACCGTCTGCCACTTGCAAAAGAAAATGGCCGCTTGGAGCTTAAGACACTTCCCTGAACACTGTTGGCTACTCCACTCCTTATGAGTAGAGTTCTTAATTTAAGAAAGAACCGTCAGCGGTCCCCGTAACTTTAGAGTCAGCAACTTCTTATAACAGCTATATTTACTATGCTCAAATTCTCGTACCTTCCTTGGCAGGGGCCCGTATCACAAAAGTACAAATGTTGTTCATAACAAGATGTTACGAACAATACTTGTAATTTTTTTGTGGGGCTTTACGGCTCATGTCGACATCAAAGGTAATTGGAGCCTGTAAAACTTGTACAGGTAAGGAAAATGCAGTTACGCACTAGGGAGAGCCAACATGACTCTCCCCGCGTGTGGGACTCGCCGAATGACTCAGCTATACCCACTAAAAACCCTCCTGAATTACAACTCAAAACTCAAATCCCAGCCTATCTCAAGTCATTACTAAAAACATTTTTTTTAAGAAGAAGAAGAAAAAAGAGGAAAATGAAAGATACCCTAACCCTAACAGCGTCGGGATCGAAAAGATCAAGAGGTGACCAAGGAAGGTCAGGAAAGAAAAAGTAAGAATCCTGGCACAAGTAAGTGGAAGTAATGCCAGACTCAGCTCGGGGCCCCGTGTTTGCCAAATACTTACTTCCTAGATGTAAGTCCCCTGGGGGAAATACTTGTAATTACAAGTACTTACAATCGTTTCACAAAGATTTCGCTACCTTTTAGGTAAGAAGTGGTGTTTCATCACACTGGTCAGTAAGAAGTATTTGCGGACAGTGTACTTTTTCTCGTTTGATTCTGCGTTACATAATGTCAAATTTGGCATTTTAAAAATATTCATTACTACACTTCATGGGAGATGTAGTATATAAAGTATTAGCTTTTGACGTATCATTAAAAATATTTCAAGCTTATGAATAACTTTCCAAACTGCACAATAGTGACTAATATAAATAATGACAAATAACTAAATTAAAATATATAGTAAAATAAATACGATTATTTTCTCTTAATAAGTTTTCGTAATGTGTCCCTCTTTTTTCATTTCAGATTTACAGTCATTCTAAAGCGTTCGTTTCATTCGTTCACTGACACGAATGTAAGTTCACACTTTTTCTGAAAGATTTCCTATGTTATTGTACATTGGTTTCGCAAGAATTCACTTGTAATTAGAAGTTTACAAGTGTACTTTTGTGAAACGCAAATAACTGGATATTTTTACAAACTTGTGAAAATTTACTTGTCACTTAAAAACTTGTACTTTTGTGAAACAGACACCTGGTGTTACTAGGTTTTCACCTCTTATTGATGGAGTAGGGAGACATGACACAATCTTGTGACTAACTAGAGTTGATTAACTCCACTATGAGAAACTGCGCGTAGTATTTTCCAGAGATAAGAGAAATTCTAAGTACTTCCGTCACTGACGGTTCTTTCTTGATTAAGGTCTCTACTAATAGCACACCGCTCAGCCTCTCCGGGGTAAAGCTCTTCGTAACTTACTGGACGTAAAAATTGACAACGTTCTTTTTTTATTTTTAAGTTTTATTTCCATTATAATGGAATATTGTTTTGTTTTCTATCAAACTACGAATAATACAACTCCGAGTACAATATAATTGTTTTGAAACTAAAAAGGATGGGATTAAACGTGAATGGAAGACCGGTCCTGTTATCTTTATAATTGTAAGTAGATTGCAAAAATTGAAATAGTTATAAAAACGTTAAATTAGGGCTCTAATGACGTTGACGAGCCCTAAAGCTAAAAAAAAAAAACAACGTTAAATTAAAAAGTTCAAATTTTGGGGGTCCAGTACAGCTTTATCCTGAGGATGCTCTGCGGAGTGCCAGTTAAGGTCCGATAATCGGGACAAGTAACCTGCCCGGCAAAAGGTGCGAGGCAGGTTACCTGTCCCGTGTAAACGGAACCTGCCTCAAAAATAAGGATAACCTACCTCTCAAAGCAGCATAAAGTGAGGTTAGGTGCATAATTGTTCGTGTGAGTTTCGTTACTTGTTTGGTTATTAATTTTTTTGATCTCCATTTTGCATGTTTTTAATGTTTTGATCAGCCAAGGAACTGGAGTGCTCATGTTCAGTATGTGAATTCGGTGATAATGGTTTTTCATAGCACAGCAACATTTTGATCAGAATTTTAATACAATTTTTAACGTGTCTAAAATATCCGAAAAATTCCTATAATTGTTTATTAATTGCGACGACTGATCATGAGAGTTGCAGCCTCTCCCCAATCCATGATTTCTTCTTTTCTAACTCGTCCTGAGGCAGTTCACATGATTCGTGTGATGATTCACGAAATTAATGTCTAACCATATCCCTCATTTCACTTGCACATCTGACCGACGAGCACACTCGTCGTAATTTACAGGAAAGATTCCAAGCATGTTACCTGCTAGGCAGCTTTGCCCCGTGTAAAGTGGCCTTTGGCGTTGTAACAAGCGACAGAATTCCGGGAAGTGGGCTATCTTACAGCCCTGGTAGCCGCCACTCTCCTTTGCAAGCGGTAGAGAAATCGCCTGCCCCAACTTGGTGAGTGGCACTCGAATCGGGTGAAACTGTTCACTCTGGTGCAGGGCTCCAATTAAAGGGGAAGTCAAGGAATTGCCCCCTTCTGACGTCCCAGCCCCAAACACTTCTACATTTAATGTTTATTTCTATCCTGGGATATAAATATTTTCTGGCCCAGCCGGGAATTGAATCCGGAGTGACTCAGTGGCAAGCGAGCATACTAGCCTTGAAGCACCGTAGGAGGCAACTGCTTTTTGGTCATAAATTATTTTCGTAAATAATTAGCGTATTATAATAAATGAAAATGATACCTACGTCAAACGTTTGTGTACCAATAGTAGCCATATCGAAACGGAGAGTCGGAACAATTAAGTACTGTGAAATCGATGAGGTGATCTTAACCACTTTGTCGGTGAATGATGGAGGTACTGTACCTGAAAGACCATCAACATTTTGGCTAAATAATTTAATGTTAAACTATCTGAACTTGTGTCAGAAATTCGTAAACACTATCAAACAACGAACAATATTGAGAAGATTGAATTGTCTTCGGTCAAGTGAAAATTGTGACGAACCGGGACTCGAACCCGGAACCACCTGCTTTGGTCGCAGGTGAGCAGAGTAGAATCTTTGATTCAAGAGAGAACCGTCAGCCGTGTCCACAACTTTACAGAACGGAATTTGTAATTATATTTACTACGAACAAATTCTCATAGCCCCTTTTGCGTCTGCTGTCAGTCGGTGCTCGCCTCTTATTGGTGGAGCAGGAGGAAAGGGAGGGAAGACACGGCACAATCATTTGAACAACTATAGTTGATTTAAACTACTTCGAGCAACTGCGCGTAGTATTTTCCGGAAATATGAAAAATTCTGCATGATATTCGCGCCCCTGACGGTTTTCTCTCGAATTAAGGTCTTTAGTGTGCTACCGCTGCACCAACAGCTTCGACTCCCAAAACTAGTTCACAACATCCACCTGACCTGTTGCGGTGGGTCTGCGTCACGTCAAGTGATCACAGACTTCTGGGAGAACTTGTGCCTTATTTCCCTGGTCACTTATTCAAGTGATCCAGACCACCGTGGTACTGCTAGAGAGAGTTACGCGTGACATTTTCGGGAATTGTAAGAAATTTCGCAGTGAATTTCCACCGCCGACGCTTATCTCAATAGAACTCTTATGAAAAAGCACACTCACTATACCCGAAGTCTCGAAACTATGCCGAAAATTATGCAATATGGTTGCCTAAAACGAATTGCCAAATCACGATTTCAAGTTATATCCAAACAAATATTAATAGTAGGTACACAAGCGAGTATTTGCTGTAAAGAATAATACAAGTTAATAACACAACAACTAAGACACAAGATAATATTTGTTCCACACACTCGATGCAGAATGAACGGAATAGCGACGCAAGAGTACGCGAATTTAATTGGTTTCCGAGGTTGGCGTTCATTTAAGTTTGCAGAAATTCAGATCTCCTGCCAACATATCACGACGTACAAATATCATTACTCCTTTAACGATGGCGAAATAAAAGTGTTGGCGACACTGTGCACAAGCGTACCAACATCAAGCCAATAAAAGGGACAATAAATAAATAATTTGTTTGTAGAGCTGTTGCAAACTACTTATGACCACGTTGAGAACTATAAAGTAATTTACTGCGACTAATTATCACAGTGAGTTTCCATTCATGTTTTTTCTTAAGTTAAATTTTCATGACTACCTCCGTTAGAACCGTTGAATTTAATTCCGAAGTCTGCGTTTGGACCTCCAGGGTTGTGGCTCGCTGTTAAGATGAGAGCTCCTTCCAAGCGTCGCTTCTCAATGAAGTGCGCTGCAGCGGGCGTCGAGAAGAAAGCCTTCTGCCCCACGAACACTTTAACCACCTGAGGAGACAACGACAAAATTGTCAACTCGTCCGAAACACGCATCTGTTGAACAAAAGTTAACCAAGTCCCCCTCGGTGGTTAAGGTGTCAACGTTCTTGCTCATCACCAAGTCATTGCGGGCGGCGCAATAAAGAAATTGTAGCTTTTCACATTGACGACCCCAGTTTATAATTTTAGCTGCGACTACTGAATAGCGAAACCTCCTTCTTAAATCCTCCTCCTACGACTCCTAATATCCCTTACTAACTCCTACTAACCCCTCCACGTGGGCCAAGTTGATGGTAAACGCAACTAACGGGTCTACCTACTAACAATAGTCCCTACCACCCACCTCCTACCTCCTATCGCTCCATGTAGATAAGCTTCAATAGCACTTAGCTACATTTCCCTTTTACAAGCTCTGCAATAAAAAACCACACAACGAGGTAGCGGATTAACGATAGCTGTATTCAATGAAATGGGACAATGAAATTATTTGATATGTTCTTTTATAAACATCTTGCGTGACAAGCTTTTTGAAGACAAGATGAAATATTAAATCATACTTAACGATATATATATTTATGTATCTTTATTTTTATTATAATCTTCTGAAGTGAAATGTCTATGTAGGTAATAGCATTTGGCATTGCTTTACCTTAATAAAAACCTTAACCTTTTTCATTCTTATACAAGGTTTAAATAAAAGCTTGTTTCTACAAAGACTTTTTTAATTTTTTTGTCACTCAGTCATACGTACGGCTAAACCTGATGATTCAACGACCTCTCTAATTGCATCATTACCGTCATAAACTGCATAATATGTAACTTTTCTGATCAACAAGGCAGTGAATATTACGTCAAATTTAAAACTGGTACGAAATAGTAACCGGAAGCCTTGCTTTTTGGTTCTAAAACCCGAAGTGTAAAATTGCTGGGCAACTTACCCTACTTGTCTTTTGTCGATATGACGGTAGTGTTAAGTTGATACAGTTCGTTGAAATTCATTAAAAGTGATTTCTTTAGCAGCTCTGAAAGAATTTCCAGTAAAAAACAATATCCCTGCTGCTAAAAATTCTACAGATCATTTGAATACGTTAAGTAATGAGCCTCATATCGACACATTTTTGTGAAAACCACTTCTCGAATTTTTTTTCTGTTTAGGAGATATGATTACTATTACGTTTTTATCTTCCGTTACTGCATTCACAACTGGCAGCTGGATTCAGCTGGGGGGGGGGAGCGTAAACCAATCTCCTCACCTCAAGCAATATCACAATTTATAAATCTTCTGATCATTATACAGATGGATGCTTTTTTGTAACGTTGTATAAATGTTTTTTGGGAGTTGAAGCCTCTTGATGCTCAGATGCAGACTGTGTGGCATGACTCCAGTGGTGGATAAAACTATATTAACACACTCCGTATTCCATAAGCGAAAGATTTCTGTTTTCAAATCTTCGTATATTTTTAATTTTCTCATTGTAAGCAGTTTATTGATTGTGGGTGTCTTACTGCAAAATCTATGATGTGTGTAATTTTATTAAGTTTGTCTATTAGAATAAAATCTGGTCTGCTGTGATGGTTAACATCTTGTCGATGAGGATTGATCTATCAAAATAATTTTTTTACCCGCTGTTCTCTTAAATGGACTTTGGGAAGTACGGGACAGTGTCTTCTGCTGATACTTCCCGTAGAGTTTGTGATGGATAATATTAGCAACCTGATTGTGTCTGTGGGTGTAATATGTCTGTACTAATCCAGTGTTGTATTGCTTCTGGTTTAATTTTCATCTCCTTCATTTGTCATCTGCTGTGTTCTATTATTATCATCATCATTATTGGGACTTGAGGGCTCGCCAACAACTATCATTAGACTATCAAAGAGATATTTGAAGTGAAAATTTGCATGGCATAACTGTACATTGGTTTAACTTCGATTCTCTTATCCGGTATTATTTTACTTGTACTTATTCTAGATAATCTTCGTTTTCGCTCTCCATAATCCAGCCTTTGTTCCTCCTTTTCTCTCGATTAATACAACAGCGGATCCCTATTCACTAAAACGTGGTTAAGAACTTAGTCATTATGTGACCACAGTGCAATACACTAGAGCTTGAATTATCCAAACTATTATTGTCCGGGATGGTTCGGATAAAGCAAAATTCGCATGATCAAAAGAAAAACTGGATAGATGCAATACAGCGATCCACGTTTCTACAAAAAATCAACTTTATTTACATGAACAATGTAGTACATAGTAAAAAGATAAACTACAGGCAAAACGTACATAGGGTGTATGTATATCCAGATGTATATAATACGTGCCAAGATTCATCACGATTACTTCAGTGACACGAAGAACGTTTTAACGCTCGTCCGCTTAGATGTTGACTTCCTATTTATTATTATTTATAGACCCGACTTGGCAATGTAGGCAATATTTTAAAATTTATCTATCAGTAATACGTAAAAAGTGCATAACTAATGTAACCTTCTGAGAATTTATTGCAAATATGAGCGAAAGTCTGTTAGAATATATTAACTAGGATTAGTGTATATTAATTCAAATAATTCACAAGGAGTATGGCTGCCAAATTCTTGTAAGTTTTAACAACGGGTCCGATTTTTCTTGTTTCAAACATCGCCGAAATTGCTTTTGTTACGTTTTTCCCGTTATATACCTATCCCGTTATATACCTATGCATCAGTGTTGTTAAATGTGGCCTCTCGACCGTCTCAGGGGGGTAACGAGCTCAATTCCCGACACGACCGGAAAAAGTTTGTGGCTTTTCAATTCAAAAAACCCAGTTCATGCTGCTGTTTGCTACTGGAAAGCGAATCATCCGCCTCCCCCCACCCTTGGTGTTACTAACACCTCCACGTGGACCAAGTTGTTGGTAAACCCAGCTAACCAGCCCACCTTCTAACGATAGCCCATCTCCTACCTCCTATCGCCCCATGAAGATAAGCTTCAGTAGCTCGCTATATTTCCTATTTATTACAAATACAATGAAAAAAATCAATTGAACGTTCGGAGGAGTTTCATTTATAAAAATGAGAGTTATACTTACCCCATTGGCAGAACATATTTGGACAATCTTCTCCGCAGCGTGGGTGCACAAATAGCGCCCATCTCCTCCCACCAGCAAAGTACAACCTTTGAGATTCGGACCAACAGCAAGTAAAATACTCTGTACAAAATTTTCGATGTAGTTTTTTTGTTGGTAAACTTTCGTCTTTTTCCGCAACCCACTGGTGCCCGGAATCTGGTCAGGATAAGGTGTAGTGGGCACCGTTACTATTTCGTGCCTCATTGGTGATTCGATGGTACAGACTGGATCACATTTACACGACACAATGTACATTCGATAAACTTTCGTTCGTTGGTAAATAAAAGTGAAACGGGATTGTTTTGTTATGTGGAGGAGGCCTTGTCCAAGATGTCTGTTTGTTTGCATGACCAGTCGAGTACCTACAAATTACGAGACCCGGAACAGAAGTTATTTTTTGGAGGCCCCCTATCCAATCCACACACAAAATTGTTTTCATGCTCCGTTTAAAATTGGAGTTGTATTTAATAATAGGTTCAGCTAATAGTGATTTTATTGTTCTAATTAATTATATTAACTCCCATTTGGTGTAAATAAATAAACTTTATTGCAAAAAAAGCAGTTGTAAACTGAGCATGTCCTCTTGGGGGATTATAAACTAAGTTACTCTCCGGAAACAAGCAAAGGATTTTGTTGTGGGGCTTTACGGCTTATGTCGACATCAATGGTCATTGGAACCCTAAAAACTTGTACAGGTAGGGAAAATGCAGTTACGCACTAGGGAGAGCCAACATGACTCCCCCCGTGTGTGGGACTCGGCGAATGATTCAACCCTACCCACTAAAAACCCTCCTGATTTACAACATACCAAAACATATCTCACAACATACATCAAATGGAGGGGGGCACATAACATGAGGGGAGACAAAGAATAAGGGGGGACAAAAAATGAGGGGTAGGACAAAAAATGAGAAGGATGAGGAAAATGAAAGATACCCTAACCTTAATTGCGTCGGGATAATGTACACAACCGTACCAAGCTAACGTATAGGAGGACCCTGCATTTATATTTATGAAACTGTTGTGTTTGTTAAGACCGGATTATTAAAGTTTCATCCTTGCTTCATACGATACTGTCTTGTTCTTGAACATTACACTTGATAGAGATAACATTCATCTTCAACCACTCTTTGCCAAAAAGGGCCATGTTATTCGGGAATCATTCTGTAAAATTCCCTCTCTAAAGGCGTAAAAGATATTATTAAAATCAATCTCTTCAAATCCGTTGATGAAAGCTTCCTGCTTGTTCAATGTAAAAGATTTTAATGTTAATTGATTTTAATGAAAGCTGTAATTGCTTTACATTTACCATCGAACGTTGTTTTAAATTATACCATTTAATTACCATCAAACGTTCTTTTAAATAATAAATACATCAATTTCACCTTGTACTTTTTCACACCATTGCTTTAGTACTTCGAAAATGAATGATTAAATTTCTAAATTATATTCTTGAGTGTTATAATTGTTTCTTTTTATTCATGTAAGTTTAGTATTCATTGTAATGAAGTGTGTACATTAATTTCGTAGCCTTATTCTAGCCCGGTTTTTCCTCCGGGTTTTCTTCGAGTAGAGTAAGATTTTTCAAGTAGGGCAGGTTCCTGGGTCTAGGGACGGCGGTCTATTGAAATAATTAATATCGAATTTAGAGTTCTCTTAAGTTACGATTTATAAGCAATATTATCTGAATAAATTATTGTTTATATAGGAGTCAGCGTGGGTCTTCGGGTAGAGCGCTGTTGCTGGCTGGATGGCCGGGATTCGATCCCCGGTGAGGTGGGGATTTTTTGTCACACCTCAACATCGAGACTGACTGACTCCCAGGATCTACTCAGCCTGCTGTAAAATGAGTAGCAGGGTTTAACCTGGGGTCAAAAGCGGTCGGAGCGAGATGCTGACCACATCTCCTTCTAGCGCCGAGGTCAACTAATTGCGGAGCTCTACCCTCCGCGAACACCTTGGACACCTTCGGGGCCTGTTCAGG
>NNCF01135299.1:5074-15200 GCA_002313205.1 Laupala kohalensis | reverse complement strand
TCAAAACATTGAGAACAAAAAATGAGGAAAATGAAAGATACCCTAGCCTTAATAGCGTCGGGATCGAAAAGAACAAGAGGTGACCAAGGAAGGTCAGAAAAGAGAAAGGAAGGAGCCTTCACAAGTAAATGGAAGCAATGCCAGACTCAGCTGGGGGCCCCATGTTCGCCAAACACGTACTTACTAGATGTATGTCACCTGGGGAGCACATGAAGGTTGTAGGAGTAGTTGCTAAGGGTATATGGTGTGATACAAGAGTAGTAGGAGGTGGATAAAGGAAGGTACGCTTTTCAATAGTCACAGCTTATCCTAGGAGTGTGCGGAAATATTAAATCCGTATCTGCCTCAGGGTTCTAATCGCAATAGATGAGGTGGATCCTTACTGACTTCCGGAGAGTAAAGTAGTTTATTGTCCTCCTCGTGGTCATACATAGTTTGTATCTACTGTTTTGACCATAAACGTACTATTATTATAAAATTATTATAAGGTTCAATAGAGAATGAGACCTCTAGCGAACTGCCCTTCCTCGCGCCGCCTAGCGGAGCGCTATACTATTCATTTCGAGCGCTTATGGCGTACTCCGAACCGAAAAGACATTGCCTACAAACTCACCTTGTTGTTTTTATTATTGTAGTATTTGGTAAACGGGAAATGTAGCTTAGTGCTATTGAAGCTTATCTGCATGGAGCGATAGGAGGTAGGAGTTGGGTTGTAGGTCATTTAGTAGATGGGCCGGTTATCTGGGTTTACCAACAACTTGGCCCACGAGGAGGGGTTGGTAGAAATGGTGAGTTATATTTCGAGTTATTGATACTAAGAGAAGCTGGATAAAGGAAGGAAGGTTTGCTTTTCAGTAGTCACAGCTATATGAACTGGGACATTAATGTGAAAAGCTACTAATTTTTCTGGCCGCACTTGGAGTTGAACCCGGGATCTTGGTGAAGAGCAAGAACAACTCCACCCGAGCCACTAGAGGGACATTACTCACCTACAAATCACTGACACAACATAAACGGAAAGATTATTTTACAATCAGCTCCAGAGACGACCTTTCGCACAAATCTGAAAGTTGGGATTTTTAATTGCCAGAAGGCTGCCCTGCGCGATGACGAACACCCACGTTTAGTACTGAGGATAACAATATCAAGGCGTCTGTAAGAGTCAGAGTCAATGGAAAAAATGTCGAGGGGCCTGTGGGGTCATTCTCAGCTGACAGGCTATGACAAGTGGATAGTGAGATGTTTTTAATAATGCCGGAGTGAGACGATGTTCGCAAAACTTACCGGCTCCACCAACAGAAATCGGGCCATCTCTACGCTGTTGAGAATAGCGCGGGTGAAGGCCCCTATTTTTAGACCATCTGATGACACAGTTTAAGAATGAAGAATATTAAGTTTAAATGCATCAAAATACAATCATTAGTAAAAATGATTGACGTCAGTGTTGTCCAATTGACGGCCCGCGGGTCGTATGCTGTCCGCGAATTTTTTTGTTTTTGCTGTCCGTGTCTTATAGTACATAAAAAGTTTCATCACACATTGGGTAACACAAATTTGTGATATAAATCTATGTTGTCAGAATTAATATTTGACACGGGACGTACGGTGAGTGAAAATATAAAATTGTGTTCGGAGTTATCCCGACATACATGAAAATATTTTGTTACAGAACTAAATGTTAAAAAACACTTTTTTTAAATAAAGAAATACACCATTTAATTTTTCCAGCTTAAAAAATGTAAATTTGTTGATGTGAATCAAAATATTGCGTTACAAATAAATAAATATATGTATAACATAATAACAATATATGTACATTATAATTAAATAACATCTATGTAATGTATGCGCGGGTAGTAATGACGAAGAGTTAAATTATTATTAATTAAATATGTCTACTTTGTTTTAATTTTTTTTAAATATTTCGAAACCAGTGAAGGGCAGTTTGCGCAAAATGATTAAAATTTAAGATTAATGAATGGGCATTACACATTAAGAAATGGGCATACCTGACTATCACAACTTTAATCTTAACTAAAAAACGAAATACATATCTTAATAGCATCTAAACAAACATTTGGAAAGGAAATAGATTTATTTACTACAGAATTAGCTAATTTCTTGTTTGGAAGAAGCAATATTTGCCACTATATTTTAACAGGTAATGTTTTGACAATCTGGCAGAGATGTGTGAAGATTTTGATTAACATCTGTCTCCTGTATGTCGAACATTGATACTCTGACGCTGGAGAAAGTTAACGTGCTCATGAGATAAGTCTTCGAGCCGCAGATCAAATAATACCCCTTCACGGGTCAAATCTGGCCCGTAATTTGGAGACCCCTGGTATAACAACGGACTTTTATGTACTTGTTTTTCCGGGACAAACAGGGAGTCTCTCTGCTGAGTATCGCCATTTGATAGAAAAAAATGAGAGCAAGCAATATTAAATTTCTAGATTTTCCGCAAAACTGTACGACTCGGTTTTAATAGGCTTGGACAGGTGGTCTGGGATACCCTTAATTTCCATTTTATCACTATAACACGGTAAAGGTGAAAGATGCCCTAGACTCATTCGAACGAAAGACTATCTTCCATCTTGGAATA
Organism: Laupala kohalensis; assembly: GCA_002313205.1. Taxonomy (NCBI): domain Eukaryota; kingdom Metazoa; phylum Arthropoda; class Insecta; order Orthoptera; family Trigonidiidae; genus Laupala; species Laupala kohalensis. The sequence continues at coordinate 12,595 of NNCF01135299.1, read as the reverse complement.
TCCCTGTCTATTGTTCAAGTACTAATTCCTTAATTTGCCTCACAGGAAGCGCTGCATGCAACTACTGTATAAGGCTATAGATAGATAAGGTTCTGACAAGCTTTGAAGAGCGCTTTGCCGACAAGGATGAGCATCGACAGGACCCGGTTGCAATCACGTGACAGAGCGTCCATGTTGATGCTACCTCCCATATCTATCTTTAGTAATTTGACATTTCATTCACCCCAAGGAACGAATTGTTATTTGTTCATTTCCTCTTTGTTAACTGACTATATCATCAACACGATCTAGTTGACAAAATATTTGTTGTTCAGAGTTGACGACAATTTGACAAAATATTGCGTGGCGAATAGAACTAATGGGTCATATTTATTTATTTGTTACGTGATATTTTGCTTCACATCAACAAATTTACACCATTTGAAGCTGGAAAAATTAAATAGTGTTTCTTTATTTTTATAAAGTGTTTTTTAAACTGGTTGGAAATTCGAAATAGGTTCTGCATGAGGTTACGGGGACACAGTTTTTCTTTCGTCCAGGATGTCCAAAATCTTAGCTAATCACCGGGACAACCGACAGCTGTACAAGGGAGAAGTATTGACTCACAAACCTCTTCCATCCACCTAGGAATGTCTCCCCTTGGTTTGAACTCCCTTGTCTCCAAAAACAAACTCGAAGGCTGTAAATTAATTACAACCACAATTCTTGCTATTCGGCAAGGATTATAAATTCAACTATTTTGACAGCGTTTAGGTAACGAATGTTCAGGACTCTGTAAAAGTATGCACTGTGCCCAACTTCAGCCAATGGCGGGGACACATTGGGCCTGAACTTTCAACAGAGAAAATTGAAATTGATAAAAGGAACACTTTGTAAAAGTGTTACCAGATTTTTCGCACACTACATTTTGCGTCTTATATACGAAGGAGCAAAATACTACATATGCTCATTTATTACTCAAGTGTGTGGGACGAGAGAGAACATTTACAAAGTATTCAGCGTTCGTGTATTCTCCCCTGGAGTAATTGTAATCGAACAGTCTCCACCAAGGTTTTCAAAGTAGTACAAGGAATATCGCCTATGCATTTAGCGATTCAAAAGCGGGCGTTACGGTTTCGTGTGCGTAAGGGGGAAAGTTTAACATTTGATGGAGAAGAGATTAGAATGAAAGATAAGACATAAAAAAGTAAAATAACCAAGAAGTTGTTGCTATGCAGGTAAATTCGTTGGGATAAAGCAACAGTGGTTGTATAATTTCATACCCGGTGTAACATTTATGACAAAGCATAGACAGTGGTTTCAACCTAATATCACCACGATGGAGGCGATGACGGGACATGGACCGTATAATAGTTATTTACATGGGATGTCCAACATATTATTTACGAATGCAAATTCAATGAGGAACGTGGACGGATCATGACTATTCTGAAGCGGGCAGAAATTTATAGTGAGAAGAACTGGAGAAGACTCTTACATTACGAAAATACATTTAATGGATTTCAGGGAGTGATAACGGGGACGTTTAATGTGCGCCAGATAATAAAACCTGAAACGGGCAGACAGCGCCCACCACCTCGCGGAGGGGGTGGAAACTGTAATTAACACTGAGCGAGAGACACTCTCAAACGGCAGGGCAGAAAGAAAGACATTAAGACAGANGGGGGGGGGCTAAAACCCCGGGTAATGTCCACGTGACGAGGGACCGGGATTCACGAATGGAAGGATGGTGTATTAGGTATTACAATACACTACATTTCCATGTTATAGGCAAACGTAACACAAATTTGTAGTATAATTTCTGTGTATTACATGTACGGGTGGAAGTGACTCGCAACAGTGGGCGTATTTCTTCACGGGACCACTAGCTGCTGCTTCACACACGATGGGTCGGTCTTGAGGCGTTCGAAATTCGTCTTTTCTACATGCTTCACGTCATCTATAGACGGCATGAATATATTTCTATTCATTTACGGAAAGCCGTTTTTCCTTCCTCCCATGCGTTGAGCAGTTTGTATGTATGTTGTAAGATATTTGTTATCACACTAGTAGATCCTTTATTTATGCGTACTCGGATTAAAAAGACGTCTTTAAGACAATTGTTTTACAGACTACACCCTATACAAAACTCTTCGTTAGGATTTTATTTTATAACTTTCTTATATTTCTGTTGTTTGTTTATTATGTCAACATTAGAAATATATATTCATCATGAATTTATTTGATGAGTTGATGTATTTTATTTAAAGATAATATTTATAAAATGTGTTATAAAACCATTATTTCGAACAAAAATGCTCCCTATATCCCTCAGTTTACCCCCTCCCTTGATTGCGGTCTAGATCCTCCACTGACTACAACTGATGGAAACCCATGTGCAAACATTTCTACATCATTTACCATGAACATTATAACATAGATTGAACCTCCATATCAACCATCAAAGAACAAAAATTAGCTTTTAGTTACTTAATTCTGCATCCAAAAGGGAAAAACTCACAACACTTTAACAAAATAATTTTTCATACACATTTTTGGCAATTCACAATATCTCTTGATTTTTTATCAACAAAGTTGATATGTTGGGAATTATCCGAAAAGGACAGCATGAAAAATATTTTATAATTCTAAATTTTTGATTTATATTTTCCTATATTAACCTTCTATATGACGTTGTATGTATCAACTTCAACTTAAGAAATATTTATTTATCAATGTCTTCTCGAAAGTTACCAGCGTCTTGGGAGATGGTACCGCGAAAGGACTGCTCCAAGAACTCGTCGAGAGCGCTTCGAGCACCTTCGCGTTCCTGTTCGCTATGCGCTGAGGAGGAGCTGGATACCCCTCGTCGACGTTTAGTAGATACCATGTCGAATGGTCTTCTTCAGGCCCTGGTTCTTTGAACAGAGCATAAGCGAATGCCATTGCTTTGCCATGCGTCTCTTTAGATTCTCTGAACAGCGAAGTGCTCTCCGTTTTACTGATGATACATCGAGTGCCAGAATTAGGGATGGGTCGTGAGGTCACCACTTGAGCTAAATCTCCTTCTGACGATAAAGATCTGAACATAACACTCTCCCCGTAAAATATTTTTGTGCGAGACAGTATATTCGAGATAGCGTTTGAAAACGGGATATTTAGACCAGTTTTCGGCACCGACGAAAATGAATCTGAATTCATCCCGTGTTGAGTGGCGAGATCCTTCGCTTCTGATCTTCTGTGCTGCAGTGGGAAATACCCGAGGAGATTAGACGTTACGTGTTGTCCTTCACGTGACAAGATGGATCGATAATGACCGGATCCTTCATCGACAATGGAATGACGGATTGCCTTCGCTTGCACCCCCAATGCGGGGATCTCCTCGTACAAGAGGTGGTTTTCATCGTCAATGGGTCCGTAGTACCCAGGGAAACCTGCCACATCCTCATGAGGCATGGAAGGGAAAGTGGGGTACAGGTGCGACCCTGACATTGCTTTAATATTTCCCAACCCGGTGAGAAATTAAAATTCTGGCTTCAAAACGGTAAAATTTGTACTTTCAATACATTCAAGAACACATTGTTCATGAGGTTCTAAATAGTCTAGATTTTTTTGCTTCAAAGTCAGTATTCTGAACCATAGAAGAGCAGTGTCGTAATAAGTAATATATTCGGGAAGGAATAATTGGTCTATATAGATATCTGTATTTTCTAACTTCCGGTAGACTAGTCGCGAAATCTCTAAAAAACCCACGGCGCTGGGTTTGAATTGTCTGTGGGGGTTTATTTCAATCAGTCCGCCACAATCCCCCCAAAAAATTTCCTCAGGCAAAATTGGAGCACTATGTTGCTCATTTCTTCGAGACACGGACATTTTCTTCTTAAGATTGGATGGGATCGTTGACATGTAGAGTATCTTGAGGCTCCGCTGTGATGCGATTAGGCAGAGCGTATCCTGCGACAGAATAAGAAAAGTGATTATAAAAACGTCATTTATTTATCGCATGCCCCAAAGCAGAATTTTTTTCTGCAACTGTCTTGGGGCGACGTTTCTTTTAACCTTACACCTTTCTACATGAGCCATCGTATACCTAAGGGGGGAGCAAATGAGAATAGGGAATGACCCTAGTCATGGCAAACAGTGGTTTACTGTCCTTTAACAAGCAACTTACACCGTTACTCCGGAGCGACGCAGCTTTGTTTCCTAAGGAACGGTTCTCTCCAAAAGCGACTCACCCTTGACCATCGTTAAAGTGATGGAGACACAGCAAAAGTGTACGGGAGATGGAAAGAGTTGGGTCGTGAAGGCTCGGAAGATAGTTGGGCTGAGCAGCGGAAGGATAAAGCTAGCAGGACCACTCTGGGTCAACCTGAACGAGCCAAGGCATAAGAGGACAGTTGTCGGGACCAAATTGGGTCGATCTGAAACAACTGAGGGGCAAGGGAATGTTGGCAGGATCAGTGTGGGTCTATCTGCACCAACAAGCGAGGAGGGAGGCACGTACACTCGGGCGACTGGCTCAAGAGTAGCGGCTGTTGCCCCCATATGTGGAGATCAGAAGCGTTATGTAGCCTTTAGTGCTGAGTCACTCTTTTTGAGACGGCTACGTCACTCCCTCGGCTATGCGGGCGCTCGCTGTCCGTGACTACACGATACAACGGTTGGTGCTAAGACGAAACATTTTCTGTAGGTGTAGGCATTTTAGTAATAAATTAATCTTAGAGATTATATAGGAATAATAAAGCAATTTACACCTGATCAATTCTTTGTTCTTATTTAGCTTAGTAAATACTTTAATTTCAATAAAATACTTTGTAAAAATGTAGATATACCTTTAAACTTTTTAAATTCTTAACCTATAATTTTGCTTTACTTTTTCTTACACTTTGAAATATGCCAGAGATTCATTGAAATCTTCTTTGATCTCCATATAACTTTGGATGCTACTGCTTCGCACATTAATTTATTTTTTGAGATTGCATGGTTTGAAGTGGGTGTAGTACTGAGTCCCATATTTCTTACAAAGAGCCAGTTAAAAAAAATTGTTTCTTTAGTAACCAGCAGGATGTTTATTTATCATAGTATAAGCCAACATATCAGTAGTGCCAATGTCTTCATACGAAAAATCGCTGGTAGCAGTGCATTTATTCATTTTATTTCTAATAACATACGAACACACAAATAGCTTCTGACACTGGGGTGCTTATCAAAAATTTTTAGTACTTTAATACCAATTGGACTTTTCTATTGAAGATCTACCACTGTCAATTTGAACAAGTACTTAAGATCCAGAATATTATCACTAACTCTTGCAAAAATTCCCTTCTCAGTCATCCAAAGCGGCAATGTCCCCCCGTCGCTCGATATTCTGCTTTTGGGGACCGCATGGATCTCATTTATTCATTATTTATTTATTTACATTTATAGTTCATAACGCATGGCAACATACGATGAAGATAACACAAACATGGGTACGTACGAAACATGTCCCTGTTTTAGACTGGCCAGCAGCAAACCCGGATCTCTATCCTATAGAGAATATTTGGAGAATTCTTGAGAGAAAGATGGCCCAACGTCGTCCCCACAATATACAACAATTACAGGATTATCTGCGACAGAAATGGGGAAAAAATTCCTACAGACACATTAAGTCGTTTAGTGTCGTCCATGCCTAAACGTCTTGCTGCTGTTGTTCGCCGTAAAGGTGACGTCACTTCTCGGTAATCGAACCGAACGAACCTTTTTTGACTTTCGTTGTGCAAGGGAATACATTTGCATCGTGTATCATAACTATCTGTATTGCTTTAAACTAATACAAATGCTGTTAAATTGTAGTATTCAAATGTTAATAAAATATTTCTTTTGCATATATGCTTCGTTGTGTTTCTCAATTACCTCATTTCAAGCAATTTCTTCATTGACGTATTTGATGTACCAATCCGAGGGAGATATCAGCTTTAGAAAACTATAGGCTGTAAACTATCAGAAGGCGACAATCTCCCTCACTCTGTCACCGCTTCTTCGTTCCAAGTCATCTCCACCCAGAGATGCTCTCGGATACGTCACCTTTCACTCACACCAACATCCTTACCCTTCACGGCCACAACGATTTACCTTCTGGATAATCTTTAGAGCAAACCATTTTTTACCGTGTAAATGAAAGACAAAAATAAATTTAATTTTGGACAAAATCTCTAGAAAACTGCTAACAAACAACTCCATTTTCAAGTCTCATTATTTTGCAAGGAGATGATGAAACTACTGTTGTCAACATCAGTATAGAATGCATGAAAGTGATTGTTGTTTGTTATCATTCTTCTCCGAATTTTCTGCAGAATTCAAAATTAAACTAATTTTTGTCTTTTATTAAAACGGTAAAACAATAGTTTGGATAACGAATTATTCAATAGATGAATCCTTCCGGCGGTGTGAGCGAAAGGGGATGCGTCAGGCAGCATCTGTGGGCCAAGACGTCTCGGAACGAAGAAGTGATGACAGAGTGAGGGAGGTAGCCAGTCGCCTTGCAATATTTTACAGATTGTTAAATGATGATGATGGTATCGTGTCAGAATTGCTTTTGGAGTAGAGGACTTTCTAACTTCATCGCCGCTTCGGGGACACTGCGTTGAGGTTCCTCTGTGCTCCTCTGGGTCGTTGCACACGATCACCACTTGTTTTCAGACTGGGATCACAAGAATGAGGCGAAATGATGATGAGTAAATGTTGTGATGGAATGAATGGTATGGGAAACGGGAGAACCCCGAGAAAACCTGCCGCGAACCCGCTTCATCCGCCACCGCGAATTCTACTTGGATCAGACAGGGTTTGAACCAGCGTCACCAGAGGTGGAAGGTGAGTATGCTAGGTACTACCTGATACCCGATTGTAAAATGAATGATACAATACTGATGAAATTGATAGAAGAGCGAAAACCCCACTTCAGTAACGAAATTGAGTGATACTGCAATGAAATGGAACCGGCCTACCTACTAACAATAGCCTACCACCCAACTCCTAACCCCTATCGCTCCATGTAGACAAGCTTCAATAGCACGCTACAATTCACATTTACAAATACTACAATAATGAATAGAAAGGATTTTTCGAAATTCCGATGTTGGGGAGGTAAAGTTGGTGAAATGTGATTCTTTGAATTTCCGCGATTCTCACTATATGTCAGGAACTACGATCGGATTTTTTATTATAGACCCCTGACGTCTGATGCAAAAAAAATCGTAGAAATAACAGTTAACACCATTGGTTTTGTCGTCTTGTTCTGCATAAAACACAAATAAAAACGTTTGGTTTTATGAATGAATATTAATTTTTAAAACTTGTAATTGAAAAAAAAGAAAACTTAAAACTTGAAAAAAAGCGGGACATTTTTACGTTATTTGCCGATACGTCGACTTTATTATTTTTTATAAAATAAACTAAGAGTGACAAAAATAATTCTTATTCAGCGAATGATTTCTATTGTATTTGTGACAACATTTAGTACATTCGAGCTTCTACTTGCAAATTATAATGATTCTTTTTTTT
>NNCF01135298.1:42461-62170 GCA_002313205.1 Laupala kohalensis | reverse complement strand
CCACTGTGGCTTAAAGCAAAACCAACATTCCATTGACTGCTTTCTATATAGCCTTTCTATGACAGCTTTTCTCATGTGACTTGTTTTAACAGTCTCATTTATTTATTATTGATATGAATAGTTGGTGGATATAAATAAATGAGTACCTTATTGCAATTATACCCCATTTTTGTATACTGGATTGTATATTTCCATTCATTTGAGAATGTCCTGAATCTTTATTATGAATAAATAGAATTAATAGCAAGTATGTATTATCTTTGTGTACATTTCCTGTCAATTGTCCTGTTTTCATTTTCTATTTCATATGTGTAGTAAAATATTTCAGTTATACATCCTGTTAACTATTAACAAATGTTAATTTTTGTAGGGAAAGTATTTTCAGCTAAATTATTATGAAATTATGAAGCATGAGGTCGAGGGAGAGGGGGGTACAGTACCTGGTTGGGAAGGGGGAGGGGAATTGGGAACTGCCACGCGCCCTGTGGCCGGTTTTTGAACTTGTAGTTCGCGGGTAACAATGTTAGGAGCGCTGAAAGCTGTTAACACACCGTTAGTATGGGAGAGGGGCGTCTGGTTTATAGTCTGTGGTCCTGGTGTGCGAGTTGTGTGACTTTTCTTCTGCTTGAAGAGCGCAACAAGATTCAATACACATACTTACGTTTCAACCAAGTTTTACAAAGCAATATTGAGTACTCAAGTCCTTGAAAAAGATAAATGTTTTTGAAAAAAAGTAGTTTTATTCGGAAATTATGTGTGTAACTGCTAAAAAACATTCAAATATTTTTTTGATTTTTTCGAAAATTTAAAAATATTTCAAAATTTAATCAATTATTCATGAAAATGACATGTTACTCTGCCTCGGAAGAGTCTCAATAACTTGGGACATCGTACGTCAAAGAGCTGTTCATAACACCTCGTCCTGGTGAATGAGAGATGTGTTTTTCTCCTACTTCAAGAGAACAAGCTTCAATACACACACTGACGTGTCTCTTATGTTGTTCTAAAGGGATATTAAGTACACAAGTCCTTAAAAAAGTAAAAAATAATAAAAAAAATTGACAAATTTTATATTGTGTTCATTCGGAAAATATGTGTAACCCCTAAAAATACTTTAAAATAATTTTCTGATTTTTTCGAAAACTGAAAAATAATAATTAACAATTCATTAAATAGACACGTTACTCTTTCCCTCAGAAGAGTCTTGATGACTTGGGACAGCGTACCATAAAGTACAGTACACAACACTGTATGAGAAGAGTGTCGTTCCTTCTGCATCAAGAGCACAAGCTTCAATATACATTCCTACATATCATTCATGTGTTACTAAGGGATATTGAAAACAAATCCTTGAAAAAAAATTAAATGATTAAAAAACAATTTTTACATTTTTTTTGTTTTTCGGAAAATATATGTGTAACCACAAAAAATACCTTAATTTTTAAAAAATTTAAAAACAAATTAAAACTTTTTTAATTATTCATAAAAATAGACGTTATTTTTTCCCTCGGAACGTGTCGATTGATAATCTGAATTCCAAACTAAGCAAATATTGCTATGCATTCCGAATTATAGCCAAAATTGTAAGTCAACACATTTCTCGCTAAATTCTGCAAATGTATATTCTCATTTATGGTACAGCATTATCTTCTGGGGCCAATCCACTCAGAACATTCAAACTTTTAGAATTTAAAAGAGAAATAGTTCATATTATATGTAAATCTCACCCTCAAAATTCTTATAAACCTTTATTTAGAGAATTAAATATTCTCCCTGTCCCTTGCATATACATTTATGAAGTAGTCATGTTTGTTAAGACAGAACTATTAAAATCCCACCCTTGCTTTAGAAGAAATAGTCTAGTTCACGACACAACACTCATAATAAGGCTAATATTCATTATCCTGGTCTGTCAACAACTCTTTGCCAAAGAGGCCATTATCATTCAGGAATAATTTTGTATAATTCCCTTACTAAAAATCTAAAAGATATAGATAAATTGAATCTCTTTAAATGTGAGGTTAGAAGCTTTTTAATGTGCTATTGTTTCTATAATATGAAATAATTTACAGATTTTAATAAAATAAGTTAATGAGAGTTTCAATTTCCTAATAAATATTGTTTTCCACATGACTTCAGATGATGTTAATATCTCTTATACTTTATTACGCCATTGTTGTAGTACTCTAAATACGGATTAAATTCCTTTTTCATGCATGTTGATTTTGCTCCTTTCTGTTTTTAATAGTTTATTTCTAACTGTACGCAACTGTGGCATGATTGTATACATTATCTCTGTAACCCCATCCCAGCTCGGGTTTTCCTCCGGGTAGTGGTGGATTTTCCTTGGACAGGAATTCATTAATACATTTTATTACCTAATACTTATTATTGTCATAAATAATTAATAATACTGACAGCGGTGGTCTAGTGGTAGCGTCCTCACTCCCATTAAACAGTAGAGCGTGGGTTCAAACCCTGCTTGGCCGAACTAGGTGAGGTTTTAAGGTTTCCCTCACCTACTCAGGCAAATGTTGGTTCAGTACCGAAAATTCCCCAGCAACCCAACATTTCACCTTCCCAATTCCTTAACCCAAGCCCAATGGTTAGGTGGGAGAGCAAGCCTCATGGCCTGAACATCACCAAAAAGCATAGAATAAATAAATAAAAAATAGTACTTTTGTTTTATTAATCTCTAATATTTACTGCACAAATATCTACAATTTATTTGGAATAATAAATTGATAACAGTAGGTATTTATTAAATAATTTCTTTTATACGTATTAAATCCGCTATTTCCCATAGGCCCTTGGTCGGAATTGATGGGATGGTCCCTTGCTTGTTTCCGGAGAGTAACTTAGATTATTGCACCCCACGTGGTCATACGCAGTTTGCAACTACTTTTTTGACAATAAAGTTTACTTTAAATCATATATCCATCATATATTACAATAGGAAAACATTTTATTATAATACTGAATATTCTTTAAAAATTTCAAAAATAAAGAAGTATTCTATTCAATTTTTCTACTCTGGAATAATATTAATTTGTTGATGAGAAACAAAATATCGTGCTGCAAATAAATAAATATGGTCTGTTAATTTTATTCATCGGTCAACATTTTGCCAAGCACAACTTGTGCCGGCCCAATTGATCAAAAATGTACAGAAAATGGCCAAGATAAGTTTGGACAGCAGGTAATAGTGTGTATAAAAGTTTACATCACTCCCATTGAGATAATAATTATGAAAAATGATATATTAAACTGCGAACTTTTTCAGACATTTGGGTTGATTATATTAGGAATATTTGTGAAGATTCTTATTTAAGTCTTTAATAAATTTTTGCAAACATTTTCCTAGATAATATAAGAATGTAAATCCCTATAATTCTGGGTCATTGTATACAAAGAATAAAGAATATTACGGACAAACGTAACTTTTAAAGTTTGCCTAAGATCTCTTTCTTTTTTTATATAAGGTTTAGCAAAGCACCACCATTATCAGAAATATTTTCAGAGCTTGTCAACGGCAATGTCATTAGAGCCCATCCTACCATCTACTATGACAGGTTGATCTATGTGATGCCTAATCCAATTTTCCATTTTTTTATTGATTCCCAGGCCAGCTTTTCTTAATTCTCTATTCATATTGAGGATCTTTGATGGCATANATTTTTTTATTGATTCCCAGGCCAGCTTTTCTTAATTCTCTATTCATATTGAGGATCTTTGATGGCATATCACCATACCAATGAGTGTTGTTTTTTCATTGCGACTTTAGGGCTCACCAACATCTAGGTTATTAGAGCCCTTAACCAATGTGTTAGAAAGAATCATCTATATTTTCTATATCAGTTACTGGGAAAAATTTTTAGGAGTGGGTCAAAACAAAACGGGCTGACCAATTTATTATGAACACAAAAAGGACCATATTACTTAATTTTCAAACTTCATTTATTGAGTCAAGTAATAGCTCCAGTGTTATCGTTATCACAAAGTCCTCAAGTGGTAGTCTAAATCCTCTTTCTCTTAAATTAAAATATATAAAATCATATTATTCATTTTAACAACGTCAGCATAAAAGACGAAAGAGCGTAGCCGTTTCAAATACGCTGCGTGTACAATTAAGAAATGCATTCCTTCAAAGGTATGGCTACATCGGTTCAATGGCCAGGATGTAGAGCAGGAAATTGAGAAAACGAGTCGTGCGAGGATTTCAGACCCTAATTTTTCGGAACATAAATTTTTTAGGGATAAATTTTGTAGGCATGAATTTTTTAGTGATACATTTTGTGGAAATAAATTTTTTAGGATTAAATTTTTTAGGATTAAATTTTTTGGGGGTATGTTTTTCAGGAGTACATTTTTTCGGACACTCTGGGACTTCTTAACAACCACTCTAAATTGTATCTTCAGTGGGTAGATCACAGGGCAAACGTTGAACGCACACCACACGAATTTGTTACTGTTGCCGGGTGACCCGGAGAGAGAGTCGCCGAAAGCAGCCTTGGCAGGGAGCGCAAATGCTCAGCGGGTCAAGGAGGATGGCTCGAAGGCAGGGAGAGCACTTGTAGCATCCTGCCGAAGACTCTGCAGGCAGGAGGCGAGCGAGCATCGGGAAGCAGTCGTGTGTTGGTGTCAAAATGGTCCCAGCACCTGAGCGGTCGCGCCAGGGTGCGGCCACGGCATCGTTGTCTGGTGGAGGTCTGACGTCCTGAGGGGAGCGCCGTCCAGGCAGCGAGGGTCCACGTCTGGAATGCTGGAGGAGGTGGTTGGAGAATAAAGAAAGACTGAAGCGTGCCAGTGGACTGGGGACAGGGCCGGGAGGGTTGATGACCTCCTGAGAGCTCACAAAGTCTCGGGGCACGCGCAGTCATGTATATATTCGTAAATAAGTGTTGTTTTTTGTGTTTGACTGGTTAGTGTGTGCGGTGACAAGGTGTGGTAGAAGAAAGAATGCTGCAGTGACCGAGTGAGGTCAGCTGCGTGGTGAACTATAGGGGGAAAAAAAAGACTGAAGCGTGCGAGAAGTTGGAAGTTTGAGAATGAACTCGAGAAAGGGCCAGGAATGGTAATGAATTCCTGGGTGCTCTAAACTCTTCGAACATGCACAAATTTGTATATATGTATAAATATTTTTTTCCCTGTATATCTGTTATTATGTGCTACGATGGAAGGATGGTGTAAGATTAATACTTGTGTACAGTTTTCTGTTTTTTATTGTTGTTTTTATGTATATGTGTAAAATATTTTGGGGTTTTTGTATTATGATGATATACTTCAGTAAATGGGAAAAAGAACGAGAGAAAGGGACAGTGTAAAACCACGTTCCATCCTCGTGTGTAAACTATTTTAATTTCGTTGCCGTATATACTTTTGTAGTTAGTCATTTTTTTGTATAAATTGTGCAAAGGTTGTATGTTTTTTAATTTAAAGATGGAATGGTTGTTGTCAGGGGTATTAGTTTTTAGTGTGCGTGCGTGAGTTGTATATATAATTTGTAGTGCGCGTGCGTAATTAATGTATATATAGTTTTTAGTGCGCGAATGCGAAGGGTATTTTTATTGTATAAGTAACAAGCAGTATCTTCACGAGCTACGACCCTCCCTTTTCCGGGAAGGGGAGGAGATGTCGTGAAGATATTGCTAAGATTGCTGATAAGTATTGCAAGAGTTGTTGGCCAAGATGTGTGGCTTGAGTATACGAGTGAAGACATACGAGGAAATGTAAACCATTTGTATAAACTGGGTCAGGGAGACACAGAGAGTGCTGAGCTGGGTCGGGAGGCGGCGACGTCACGATCAATGGTCATATTTAAGAGAGGGATCTCAAGATTCGGGGGCACACAGAGAGACACGCTGCCAAGAGACGTCAGAAGACACCGGCTTACGAGGGTCGCGCCGAGCGCCGAAGGACGGACGCCGACCGAAGGCAGCTGAACGCCCTTCGAAGCCTGACCGAACCTGGACGACTGACCGTCGCCGCTTCACCGCCGGACCATGTTCACTCAACCGGCTCAGCTCTCTCGCTCTCTGACCAGCCATGCCACCTTCAACACCGAGTGTGAGTAAACCAGCATAAACCCAAACTGCATTTTGATTGACTCACGGCTAGGACTCCCAACCACCCTCATATCCTCTCCCCTCTAGTTGTCCTGCACAAGGACATCAGAAAAACGGTCACAAAAACAATTAAAAAAAGATTTGTAAACAACACGAGAACAATAAATTACTAGAAATAGAAGTTGACTTCAGGAAACACAATTCACGAAATTACTACAGAACATTCAATCAGAAATTAACTAAGTACTCTCCCTCATCACTCCAGTTCAAAAACAATCATGGAGAAATTGTTCACACGAACACTGAAAACTGTGAAATTCTTGGGAAATACTTTTCTAAATTACTAAATTGTGAAAAGCCACAAGAAAAATTCCAGTTCTACCGTGTACAACAAAACCCAGACTCAAAACCACTGAATGTACAGGAAATTAAGGAGATTATTCACTCATTGAAAAATGAAAAAGCATCAGAAGATCAAATCTCCACAGAACTATGGAAAAGTGCAGGAGAAAATCTCATCATAAAACTCAAAGAAATTATAGATGAAATCTGGCAAATTGAAAAAATCCCCGCAGAATGGAAGATGGCGATCATTCACCCACTATACAAAAAAGGAAGCAAAGCAGACCCCAACAATTATCGTGGAATTTCACTGCTTTCAGTAACCTATAAAATTCTATCCAAAGCCCTCTTGAACCGTGCAGAATCTCAACTGGATCCAGAATACCAAGACGAATTCAGAAAAGATCGATCATGCGTAGAGCAAATTATTAATCTAAAAAACTCTATGAAATATTTTCACAATTCATCAAACAAGAATTATGTCATCACATTTGTCAACTTCAAGAAAACATATGATAGTATAGGCCGAGAATCACTTTTTAAAGTACTACAAAGTACCAACAGAATTTGGACTTGATCAGAAAACAACAAACATTATCAAAGAAACACTCGTGCAGACCAAATCCAAGGTAAAATTTATGGGAGAACTAAGCACAGAAATAGACACAGGAGTACGACAAGGCGATGAACTATCCTGGGACTATCCCCGTTGCTCTTCAATTGTGAAATGCGCTTGAAAAAGTTGTACGGGAATGGAGAAAAGCAGGTGCACTAACACACCGACTAGGGTCAAAACTGAAAGGCATACAATTAGACTGCATAGCATTTGCCGACGACATGGCAATAATTGCCCAAGATATCCCCGATGCACAAAAACAACTAAAACTACCACAAGAACAAGCAGTGAAAATTGGATTACAAATCTCATTTGAAAAAACAAAATTTATGGCAGACATCAAAACTGTTCCAGATGAACTCCAAATTGGCAACAAGATCTTTCAAGTAAACAAATTTAAATATTTGGGTGAATGGAATACAGCAAATTGAAAAGAAAAAAATCTATTGAATCGAGACTCCAGAAAACGGAGACCGCTTTTCAGTTAACAAAAAATATATACAACAAAAAGAGTCTCTCCTGGAAATGCAAAATCCGATACTATACAATTGTAATCAAACCTGAAGCTTTCTATGCTTCAGAGACACTCAATCTCCGACATAATACATTAAAACAGCAAATAGGAGTGAAAGAACATAACATAATGAGAAAAATCCTAGGACCAAGAACCATAGACGGTGTACATTATCCAAAGCCTAACACAGAAATATATCAAAAAATTTCCAAAATCACAGACACAATGCGAATGCGAAGAATTCAGTTCATGGGACACTTAAAAAGAGTGGATCCAAACAGACTAACGTATAAAATACTCACAAAGAATAAAGCTACTAGACCAAATTGGTACAAACAGACAGAAAAGGACCTGAAAGAATTAGGATCACCAAACTTACAAGACCGAAATGAAATCAGAAAAATCACTCATACACAGGGTTTCAAGGAAGAAGAGAGAAGGACCACCCAATCTACATGATCAGCACAACAGAAACACACCCACTCATTGTGACTGAAGGAATACTGGGTCAAAAGGAAGGTTAGAAAGTGTTGATTCCGCGTGGTCCTAAGTGACCCATTCGTGAAGAAGAAGAAAAAATATTTAATATAGAAATGTTATAGATATTTGATTTAATAATGATAACATACAAAAACAAACATGATATATCAATTACTTAGAGAAATTATAAAATAATAAACTATACTATTAACATGAATATATTCTCAATGTGTTTGGATAAAAGGCGAGACCCTAGCAACCCAAAAAACTATTTTGAGAATACAGCTTTGCAATGCTTGCATGTTGTAAAAATCAACAAAAACACACAATGATGTTCAAGTAACTCATTATCATGAATATTCTTACAATGTGTGTTTAAAAAAAGTTAAATTATCATCGCATTAAAGAGATAGTTAAAGGCAAACTTTTCATAAAATCTTCGTGGTTTCACTGGATAATCTATAGGGGTAATAATAAACTTTATTGTAAAAAATGACCACATGTGGGGGATAGTAAACCAAGTTACTCTCCTGAAACAAGCAAGGGACAATCTCATGAATTCTGATCAAGGGCCCAAGGGAAGTGGCAAATTTAATATTTATAAAAGAAATTATTTAATAAATGCATTTGATTATCCATTTATTATTGCAAAACGAATTGTAGATATTATGTGCAGCAAAAATTCGAGAGTAATGAAAAAGAAGTATTAATAACTTGCCCGCCCATGGAAAATCTGCCTCTATTCAAAGGACAACCACTAAAAAAACCTGGACCAGGATTTCCATCATTCTCCTTGTTGGAGGCATCATTAGAAATTAAATTTTGGTAAAAGGAAATGAGATTGGTGTTTTCTAAAAACTGTTAGAGATGGAGGCTGCCTATAACAGTTTTTTGGGAACGTTTTTCATTTCAATAAATTCTGCAGGCACCTTTCAGTAGTTGTAGGGTTTTGAAGTGGTGGAATTTTGATGATGGTTTGTAGAACGTAAAGTTTTTTCCTTTATCTTGGACTTTCAGGTTTTTTCCAAACATTGAATGATGTTGGGTTAGTCCCAAATACCATTTATTTTCAAATTTATTTTAGCTTGGATTGACAAGGTTTTTCCAAAAATTGATATAATTCACAAACTATACTTGAATGATCACTAGATGTCATCAGTTTTTTTCACAAAAAAAAATGGACTGAGAAGATTCCACCTTTTCTCTGCATATCAAAACAAGCAAAATAACAAGTTCCTAGTTTTAAGAAACTTGTGAAAAAAATAAACAAAATAAATATAATATAGTATATTACAATGTAATTAACACTAAATAAAAGAAAAGCAACAATTATCTTCATCAAAAAATAAAAAAAGAATTGCTGGCATTTCATTTGACACCTTCTCCTTGTCCTGGAAAGGAAAAAATTACATCAAGTAAATTGAATTTAGAAGTAAATTACAGTAGGTAAGTAGGAGGGGAAAAAAGCCATGGAAACTGATGCAACATCACAAGAATGTATTTTTACCTCCAATGGGAGTTTCTAAGCCATACATCAAAGGATTCTTCAATGCTATCTAAGTCTTGCTCTTACCAAGTCTTGCAAAGACATATTCCACAACCTCTGTAATATTAATATTTTTTTGAGAAACTGTGTTACTATTTAAATTTAATTTATTAGTAAGAAAGAAACTTTTATCAATTGTGCACACTTGAATACATATTAATATAGGTCTATCTTTAAGCACTTTCCCTCAATTGGTATATTATCTAAGAGCAAGTTTTGAACATGCCTGTGAAGTTGCCCTTGTGTAGACCCCGTTCCACACAAAATACTATATAGTAGTATATAACATTAATTGAAGGATCTTGTGAGTGATACACATGACCTCTTGTAAATATTGCTGCAAAGAAATATTAATATATTGTGAACAATAGTGACAGTTTTATCTGAAAGTTAATTGATAATAAATACAATTTTCAAACTACTTATAAATTATGTCCCTCTATGGAGGATGGAAGATAATGATCAACCATTTTCAATTCGATGGGGTTTCTTGGCTGACAAATTAACGTGAGGAATTAAGTTGACTTGCATGCTAGAAGTTAAACCAGAATTTAATTCTTTTAGATCATCTAAGGATTTTAATAAAGAATTCATCCTTAGGTCTAATTTATAAAGTATCCTAAAAACACACATAAAGGAATGGTATACTTGCATTTGGCCAGAAAATAACAAAACCATATATTTACATTATGCCAATGTTTTCGACCTTTATTGAGGTCACCATTAGGGTTACAAAATAAAACAAAAACATGATTCCAATCAGCATATTATATGCACAGATTAATTAATAAATAGAATTAAACAATCCTAAATATTACACACCTAAAGAAATTCCTTATAATATACCATAATTGTGCATTAGCCAAGGAGATGAGACATAAATTTAAATTTGATGATGACAATTCTGGATGGAAAAAATAATGTTAAAAAAAGGAGAATTATAGAAATGATTAATATCTCTAATAACAACACATGTAATAAAAAAACTAACATAGATAAATTAAGCTCAATGTATTGTAACATTATCAAATGTGTGTAATTAATTCTAATGTGTTATTATATTTTTTTTAAAACTTAAATATGAATAAACAGTATATTGTATTTAAATTTTAAGTCAACGTCCATGGTTTTAATATTTTTTAATGTTTAGCAAGTAATGTGTTGTAATTATAATATTAATTGTGATAAATGCTATATAGTCTGTGAAGGTCGATATAGACGTTTAGTCAGTGGTGGGTTGTCAATTTGAAATTGTGAGTATAATTCTTTTATTATTATTTTTTAAGGCAATTGTTCTCTGATTATATAATATTTATGACTGTTCAGAAGTAATGTGTATTAAATGTATTACAAGTTAAATGTATGTCAGTGAGCCATGTATTCTAAGGTGTTAAGGGTAAGGAGAGTGAGCTGTGTGGAATGATGGTAGGTTGTAAGGAGTTATTTTAGATATGTAATGTTTAATGTTGTTTAATTCAATTTTTTAATTAATCTGTGCATATAACATGCTGATTGGATGCCATGTTTTGTAGCCCAGATGACCTCAATAAAGTTCGAAATGTCAGTATGATGTAAATATATGTTTCTGTTATTTTCTGGCCAAATGCAAGAAAACTATGCCTTTATGATCACTATGGCCGATAACTCTCAGAACTTAAAAACAAAATACAATGTATTTACAAAATATATTCTATTGTGTGTTTTGTAAAGTAAGGCAGTCAGGTGGCAAAACATTTTGATAATGAACCAGGTTGATATTTTTTGATATTAGTAAATTCATGTACCAAACTAGTCTACCAATTACTAATACTGATTTTTAAGCCAACATCAAGGTCATTAAAACCCTAAAACTTTGAATCCGATGCAATGTTCATTTTGTGTTTCAAAATTAGTTTTCAATTATTTTATCCATAAACCTATTACCTCCTCCCCACCGGGGTGCTAGTGGAATTTTTCTTTCATGAGGGCTGAATTTAGACTTACACGATATCGGGATTTCACAATCAACTTAGCGACGCCGAAAATGTGGATTAGTCACTAGTATCAACCATGTTCGATAATATTTCATGACTCTCCTTCCCTAGGAGCGCTGGGGTTTGTCCAAGCTGATTGTGGACTTATCAATTCTTCGGCAATATCACTTCTAATTTCTGCGGCTCTGAAAACTATGAAAGAAAAGTGCGTATTAATTTTCCGGAGGGTAAGTCCATATGAGTGTACTCGCACTTGTGCGCATTGTGGGCGCAACGCAGTATTCATCGGTTTTTAAATCACGTTATATCGCAAATGATGCTTCGGAGGAAAAAATATACAAGTATCTTTTTAAGACAATTTTTAATATATAAAATTTATAATAACTATTTATACGATAAATCGCAAAGCTGAAGACATACTCTCGAAAAATAGTTTTTCATGGCCTTTGACCTCGAATGAAATTTTTAGCACAAGTCGGATCGATGAGGACTTTTGATATTTCATTTGAAATGATGACCTTAAAGTACATACCATATCTCATCTCTATGCGAATATTTACTTTGTGGAATATCTATTTTTCCTGGGCTAATTGGTAGTGTCATTCCGATTACCGATACCGTGAAAATATCGATACTTGGTGCCGGTATCGATTTCAAAGTATCGACACAGTATCAAAATTCCGACACAAAAGTATCGATATGTTTTACTAGTTATTATTCCTTGTGAAATTTTTTTGTCTACTAACAGGACCGACTAGAGGGGAGTGGGGGCAATATGATTTGTAGCTTCAGGCACAAAAGACGTAAATAACAGTGCAGGAAATAACACGTAAATAACACCCCGGGGCCCGGGTGCGGAAGGGGGCCTGGAGCGGCATGTCTTACGGTTTAATTTTTGCTCAAGTATAAAATTTATCCTGAATATACATATCTTTTTCTCGATGATGACTGAAACGATTTCTCTAAAATTCAAAGAACAAATGTGTTTCGGAATGTCTCATTTCACCATCTGGTTTCGAATTCTACCCCCTCCTCACCCCGAATGAAATCCAAGCCCCGTGACAAAAACTGCAATTATACTAAAAAAAACTTCATATTTACGGTTTATGTGTGCATTGATACGCGCGTTTAAGAGTCTTGTTGGGTTGTGGTGGGGTGAAGAATGATCTGTCCACGACCCTGTCTACTAAATTAATTTCTTCTAACAATTTGATACTTAATATTTTAAAAAATATGACAGTTCCTGGTAAAACTGCAATGTTTTAAATCTCACAATGTTGTGTCTACAGGATTTTGATCTCGTCGTAACAGAATGCCATGAATCCATGATATTGAATTTACATTATTTTGACCAAACGAAGTAAAAAGAGATAACTTTCTGTCAGGTGAACATGGCGACGAGTCGGGAATCGACACCGGGACTCCTGCTTTGATCGTAGGGGGTGTTAACCACTACACCAACTGTACGCCTTCCACAACTGTACATCATTTACACCCAGACCTAAGTAAAAAGTGTTACAAATTTGTGGACAAAACGTTGTGAATTTGTGATTAAAAACTTTACAATACTAAAAAGAAAGATTCTACAAATAAAGCATTTTTCTTATTTTTTCGTCTACTATCATTTTAAAATTGTAATATTTTATACGACCTTTGAAGTAGACAAACTTTTTATTTTAACCCACTTCATCTCTACCGCTACTTTAGCCATCGTCAGGTGAAATTACTCAAATAAATAAATTATTTCGACAACATAAAAGGAACAACAAATAAACTAACATATAAACTTCCGTAGAAATATACAAAGTTTGTCTGATTAAATATTACAAAATATAATAGTTTAGGTCTTATAAAATATTACGAAATTACTCATTTTATTCCCAGTACTTCTAATTAGTTTGTAGATTAAAGGGAATAGACCCAAGAGGTACAATTTACTTCCTCGTTCTCTCAATGAGATCAAAATGTTCCAGCAAAAAGGCACGTTTATGAACATATAGAGAAATATATTAGAAATATTTCTTACTAACCAACCACTATCATTGGCAAGAGCATATTTAGATCAATATCGCCATTACTCTCACATAACTTTAACCTCCTTAGTTTTGCAAGAAAAACTAATTTTAACCAAAATATATGCTACAAAATGTTACAAACAAAGTGTGATGAAGTAAAAGTTAATTTTTCTCCGTGAGTTTTAGTTGAAAGCCATTCCTGCTGGAAAACGCCTTTGAAGAGGTATCGTCAACGGGCAGGTGAAAATTGTCACGGACTGGCACTCGAACCCGGGACCTTCTTCTCTGGCCGCAGGTGTGTTGTCCACTGCGCTATCCACCTCGACTCACAAATTCGTACGCAACATCCACCATTAAAACCATTTCGGTGAACCTGGGTCACATCACCATTCAGGGGATAAGTGACCACAGGCGGCTCCCATGCCGGTAGCACTTAAACCCGGTTTCCGAGCCGACCCTATTAATAGGCGCAATGGCGGCGATAGTAGGTTCGCCGGGTATACGCCGCGGTGGGGGTCCCACCGTGGTAAGAAAATTAAAATAAAATAAACGATAAAAATTATCAAATGTCACGAGTTTCATGACTGGGTGTAAAGAAACAATTTAATAATTGTCGTAACTTCATCAGAGTAGTAATAATAATAAATTTATTGTTAAAAAAGCAGTTACAAAGCAGGCATGACCACGTGGAAGACAATAAACTAATTTACTCTCCGAAAGCAAGCAAGTGACCATCTCATCAGTTCTGATCAAGGGCCCTAAGGCAGAGTAGAAACGAATTTTTTATAACTAGCTCTGCATATAACATATAAATATAACATTGCACGTTTTGTATTCAAAATCTTATTAGGCAGAATAACCGCTGAACCCTTCTATTCAATAATTTTATACACTAAAGATATATCTAAGAAGTTAATTGAATGCAGTAATTAGATAATTTATAATGAATGAAAAAATTCTGGTGAATACACCGTACAGATAAATAAGTCGTTTTTGCTTTTTCCCGAAATCAATGATAAATACAGAGAAGGGTTAGAGAATACAATTTTAAAACATGTGAAAGACACTGGAATAGATATTCAGAAATTTCGATGCCGCATCAACTGTGAGTGGATGGTACCCAGGACTGCAAACGAGAATTAAAAATTTGGTTCCAACATTTATGTACATTGAGTGGCACACAACCTGAACATCATGCTGGGTGTTTCAGTGTAAATCTGTGTAAATGCTCTAAGTCAATCTGCAGCGGCATGTAATTTGAAGGAGGTGCCTAGATGGGGGAGGAGCGGTCCGCTCCGGGTCACCAAATAGGTCACCGAATGTCATAAAAACACGTAAATTTAAACACTAATATACTCTAAAACATTTTTATAACAGTAAAATAAAGAATAGCTGAAATTATTATAAAGTAAACCTCAGATTTGGTTTTCAACTTTCTAAAAATATACTGTGGCGATCGATATGCACTTGTTGCCAAGCAAACGTGTTTGTGTGCGACTTGAAGACGAGGGCCTCCTAAACCACTTCCGCCCCTGGCCTCATTAGACGAAGGTACGCTACCGGTCATTTGGCGTTGAGCTCCACAACCGCATACCGTTATGCTACGATCGAGCTTCGACCACAGGTGAGTTAGAATCAGAGAAGCTTCGCGTTGGGCCATCAATGACAAAAAACGTCGTACTGATATCTCCCACAACGAGAACCACTTAGAAGAATTATGGAACTTTCTTGAAGTTTCCATGGTGGTTCTGCATGCAGCGCAACATAAGTCCCGCTCTCGCCCGGCAGCAACATGACTCTTGCTCTGGTTGCCGAGCCGAAAGTGAGGGTGCGGGGATGAAAGGGGAGGAAAATAAACTCTATTCAGAAAACATTTGTCATTCAGAGAAAAGTCTTCTCATCTGGCGCACACTTTCCGGATTTCCCCACCGACCAACGAAGTACGACGAAGGGCAATGTTTGTCGAAAGGGTGATGAAGTCGTTTTCGATGAAAGTGCGACAATTCCCATTAGCAGACGCAGCCATAGTTTGCAGGCTGGCTAGTAGATGCCGGGCGACAGTAGGAGATAGTTACGTGTCTTCCTTTATGGAACTAAAATGGAAACTGCAGGGTCTGCAAATGGGACTCAGGTGGCTCATCCCTCTGGTGGCTCGGGGACTACCAAGCTTGCTCGTCACCTACACACTCCGGGTTGAATTCCGGACGGGCTAGAAAAAAAATTTGTAGATTTTCACTTCAATGTCCCAGTTTATTCCCAGCTGTGACGATTGAAAAGCGAACCCTTCTTCCATCCATTTCCTCCTAATTAAAACAAAAAGAAAGGAATAAATTAAGAAGAAGAAAATATTGTGAGAAAGGAGAGAGAAAGTAAAATATAACTATGTATAACCGAGACAAACCCCTGTTAATGGCAAGACTGCCGCGGCACAGGGAAGAAAAGAAAAGAAAAAATGAAGAAAAAAATCACCTCCTCCTAGTATCGCTATTTCTTACTATTACAAACTACTCCCACTGACCCCTCCCCGTGCGCTGAGTTGTTGGTAAACCCAGCCAACCGGCTCACCTTATAACATTACCCCTCACCACCCACCTCCTACCTCCTACCGCTCCATGTAGTTAAGCTTCAATAGCACGCTACATTTCGCATTTACAAATATTACAAATAAAAAAATTGAATGAGATTGTCGCTCTTTCCACGAAAACGATTCGACCTCCCCTTCGATGTGCATTTGCCTTTCGTCGTACTTCGGTGACCCGTGGAGAAACCTGGAAGAAGCGTCTTGGTTTAGTAACCCCTACGTTCGTGCATATCATGGAAAACTAATGTATTCAGAATAGCGTTTATTTTCAGAATAGCATCTTCGCTTTCGGGTCGCAGCCAGAGCGAGAGTACTTTTGCCCGTGAGTTATAACAGCAGATGACTGGATTCAAGTCATTTTGACCATTTTGGCATGGATAGAGTAAAACCGGGATTTTCTCCTGTTTTTCTTCGATTAGAGGCGGGTTCCTATAACACTTGTATACAATTCTCCTCGTTGCCAGAATGTATCAGGAAATACAGTTGTGTATAATGAAAATCTGTTTATAATGTTTTCCTATATAAAATAGATATGGGTATGTACGTTTGTACGCATGTATATTTCACATAACTACGGTTGCAATTGCTGATGGTATTGCAAACTTAGTATAAAGATGACTGACGATTTGGCAACAAGCGCTGCGGGGGTAAGTTATCCCTTGCACCCCTCGGGACAAGCGACACTTGCGATGTTATGACGGAATTCACCATAATACCCTAAGAATTCTTATGGCTGGGATGGGACTGTAGTGTAAACACATTTAATCGTATACTGCATGGAGTTAAATGCCATAACACTCCTAAAGGCTAGCTTATTGATGAATTAAGACCGCAGCCAGAACGGGGAACTTTATGATGCTATGTAAGGCAACTTCATGTTGCTCATAGATGGAGGTAAGTCTAAAAATGTTGTAAGTTTCGTATCAAATTTGTACAACTAATAATATGTGAAATTTGGTAGATATACACATGTTTTTAAATAAACAGTTTTTTTTATTTTACATTATTCACAGATTTTATTTTTATTCTCAGTAATACAAAATCAGAGTAAGTAAAAATCCCTGACAACTACGTATAGTTTTCTGTAAAACTGAATAATCTCTTCACCTGTTGATCCCGACACAGAAACATTTCCACAATGTGATTTCTTCAAACTAGAATATTTCTTAAAAGTCTATTTGCACACTATAAGTTTGCGGTTCTGTTATTTTCTCTACTTTTGATGACGCGAGAACAAATTCCTAATGTAGTGTCTCCAGTGTTAAGAACTACTAGCGATTGAAAATAAGTTAAAGTAATCTTTCTTTAAATGATTTTTTCTAATCGGTGATTTCAGATGAAATAATAATAATAATTCTACCGCAATCCAGTATCGTTAAAATAATAGTATATTTTATCTATTTTGCTGTGACATCATGACACGACATGTAACACAAATACATACATTCTTCTAAGTTTTGTACATTCCTCTACTGTTTCATATCTCTTGCGTGGATAAAATTAAAGAGGAATATAGTTGCGGTTTCGTAGTCACCAATCGGTAGGATTATCTTGAACGCGGTAATTTGCGCTGTACTGTGTTTGCAAAATACCGTTTACAATATCAACAAGATATTGCATTTTTCGCATCTCTTGTGAACTACAATGTTCCTTCATAATACTCCTGTCGCTCCTTCTCTTCATCTCACCTCCTTTCACCGACAAAATAATAAGCATGATATTTCTGGAGTCAGCGTTGCTCAGTGGGTAATATTTTTTAATGGGTAGAGCGCTGAGTAGATGTCTGGATGCACGGAGTTCGATCCCCGGTGGGATTTGGGATTCTGCGGGAGACTGACACCCAGACCTACTCAGCCTGCTGTAAAATGAGTACCGGGAGAACCATCCTGGGGCCAAACTGTCCGGAGTCAGATGCTGCCCACTACTCCTTCAAGAACCAAGGCCTAGCTCTAACCTCCGTGAACCCCTTGGGCACCTTCGGAGTCTGTTTCGGGACAGTTTGACTTTTTTATCATATACCTGAAAGGTAACTTTTTTCTAAATACTCGTATACTTTTATTCTCCAGTTATTTTTAACTAATTGACAAAAATGAGGTCTTATTACAAAGTTTATATTTCGAGTTCAGGGCGTAACGTAGTCTTTTATAACTGGCACAATTTCTTCTATAATTTGGTGTAAAATACACATTGATTTTCGAATTCTTTAACGGCCTCCCAGAAGTGCTACTTGAAAATTAATACATACATCTTCTCTTATAAAACAGAAAATTGAAAGTTCGTAGATTACCGAAACAGTAACATAATTAACTTCCCTCAGCCCACAAATCCGGATCACCCACGCTTTCGTACACGCAAACCTTTGGTTCGTCCTGGGAGATTTGCACAATCCAAGGATATCTCCGAACGATTCCCCATGGATTCAAAGAACGAATCTCCACGCTAGAGCAGCTTGTACTTAATGCACGATACCGTCGCCAATGCGAACAGGTGAGAGCGAACGCCGGAAACAAAAGGGTATCGGGCAGTCGTGACGTCGCACACGCGCGACAAGCGAGCATCGAAAGGAGGTGGTGCTTCTGCTGTTTCTGCTACGACCCGAGAGCGGAAGAGTGGGGGGACAAATGCGATGGTTGGAGAGGAAAGGAGGGGACTCAACACAGACGCGGAATTGGTTTCCTCCGTTTTACGGCCGTGTTTACGATCTTAAATAAATTTCGGGTTAGAAAACGCAATTTGGTGTAGTCCCGCGTCAACAAGACGCCGACAGAGGATGTACCAGTGTTGAGACGTATCCAAGGAGGGATTGGTAGGGAAAAGCACTACATGAGAGAGGAGCAATCCAACGGCGAACTCTATAGCACTTTTCCTTTTTACTCGTCACTCGTAAGGGAGAAATAATCCCAAACTTTTATGTACTGGAAAGTTGTTGGTTACAATAGTCGATCACAAATTTCCAAGCCCATTTAGATAAGCAATTCAGTACAACATTTGTTTATCCGTATCTCCAATTCATTCCGCTTAGTTTTATGATCAAAGTATATTTTCTTATTTACAATTATGCGTTGCAGCTTAAGAAAAGTTTCAAAAGTGACTATATAGCGAAAACGTCGATTTTGTTATTTGCCTCATTCAGTGAAGTGTTTGATTCGTTATTGATAGGGAAATACTGAACAGAATATTACGTACCGCTTGGTTTAGTCGTAATGCCGGGATAGCGTATACTCATGGACTATTCCGTTTGTTTACCATACTATTGGGATCATCCTGCTTTTCGACCATCTCACTGTGGGAGAGAGTGACATCAAAGTGGGACAAGAATACTTGCCGCTGAAAACCCTCACTTATATCTTTACAAACGTACTTTTTAACCAGAGTAATGAGCGCTGCTTACATCCAAATCCGTTTTGAGTCTTGGGAGTGCTCCTTTCCGAGTTTTCCTTCAATATTGGAGAATATTGAAAAATCATCACTTATTTGGAATCTCACATGAAAGGTCGAGAATCGGTGTTGTTTATTAGTTTCAACATAGAAAACTTTGAAAGTGGAACTTAATTTATTGTGAAGTAGTATATATATA
>NNCF01135298.1:11518-42310 GCA_002313205.1 Laupala kohalensis | reverse complement strand
AGGCGGAAGATATGAGTTTTTCTTTACCAATGAGATCTCAGCTTTTCCTGATCTGAGCTTTTCTTGGACTTCTGGGACTGGTGATGAGAGGATCGTATGGTACAAGTAGACGTTGAAATAAATCAGTCGTAGTATTAAAACGGTAAGATATCCTCTCTGAACGTCAAGATATATTCTTATGTCGTGTCTCCTGCGCTTCCTCCAAGAGCGTACCGTTTGGAAGGAGTACTGATTTTATACCTTCAGCTCCGTGAACTAACATTTTATGAACACTTCAAGGAAAATAAAACCAAGGATATTTGTTTGTACTAACAATCTCATTGTGTCAAGATATTTCTAATCATAAGATATAAATTAACTGTACATTGAATGGCCAGTACTTCCACCACCCAACGAGGACTAAATGTCGCTCTATTCCCCCAAGTTTGTTTCGCATTGGCTCCTGTTTCTGATACTGAGCTCTCGGTCGATATTTTGCTTCAAATGCTTCTTGATGCAAAATATAAAAATCCGCATTCTTTATCGTTTCGAAGCTATATTTCGACATATTTCCATTTCATAGAACAGCTATCGCTTGACAACGCTTGAGCGAACAGCTAACGCTTGAGAGCTATATTCGACATAAATGAGCTCCCGAATTTAAGCCTAAGAAAGAATATTGTTACAGACGACTTGCGCAACGTACTCCGGACGTGACTTCATAAGGAGATCATCGGCGCTTGCGCCAGTCGCCATGTCTAGCTGCTGACATGTGAAGTATGAACGACATAGAGCAGGCGCCTTTGAACACAATATATGAATAAAATAACGTCATCAAATGGATACCGGAGGTAACCCTGTGAGTGCTAGAAAAGTGTGATGCTTCGGTTGATCCGATTATTAGTGCAGTGACTTTTTAAATGAAATCAGTGGATGTAAATATATTTCCAAGAACGGTCCCATTGTTGACGGTAGCAGAGAATTAATATATTCAAGGGCTCCTGAGATACTAGCGTTCCTTTTTTGAGGCAGAAGAACTACTGCTGATGCTGGTGTTTATAAACATTAGTATATTGAGACATAGTGTTGGTACTTGTGTTAAATACGTATAAAATACATTGGAGCGAGCATAAAGACAAGTACAGTAAGATGCAATTCGGATTCATGCCTGGGAGAGGAACGGAGGATGCAGTCAAGAAATTATTAGAATATGTGGAAAATAGGGAAACTAAATACGTGCTGTCGATTATGATTGATTTCGAAGGGGCTTTTGATAGCATTCCAAAGTTATTATTATGGTCAACGGTTATTAATAGTTTGAAAGAATTAGGAATAATAGGAAAGTTGTTATAATTGATGCAATCGTATCTACGAGACAGAGATGTACTACTTCATATTGGTGATGAGAATATTATACATAAAATCGAACAAGGGCGTCCGTAAGGAAGCCATATTGGGTCTATTAATTGGGATGTGGAGTTCAATAAGGTATTGATAAATATGGAGAAAGAGGAAATTAAAATGTTAGCATATGGAGATGATGTTAAGATTTTGGTGGAAGGAAATAGTCGGCGAGAAATTGGAACTAAAAGCATAGAAATACTAACAAAATGTGTGGGACACAGTGGTGAACAATGATTAGTGATATCAAATGAGAAAACAAAGGGTATTATTTTTAGAATGGTATTTTCAAGAAGAAGAAATCCAATAGTTGAATTGGGGATTGGAGATAGTCAATAAAAAGACAAGTAAAATATCTTTGAGTGATAATTGACGACAAATTAAATTTTGCAAAACATTTCGAATAAATGACAAATAAAATTTAAAAATACTATCGACTGCAACGAGTGGGAATAAACAAAAAACTATTGGATGGAAAGGGTGGAATAAGATATATAGGACGGCATTACAACTCATTATATTATACTGTTGTGCGTGTTATAAGAAATCAAAATTAGTGAGTAATGAAAGGAAATTGGCGAGTTTACAACGGTTCTGTTTACACGGTGGAGTAACTGTTATAAAACAGTGTCAACAAAAGCGCTACAAATAATAACTGGGTATCTACCTATAGATTTAGTTGTAGACCAATATTATTTAAGTTACAAGATGAGATGGGAGGGAGGGATGCATAATTGTAGATGGACAGATAATACGGCAAGACGAGAATGGATGGAAAAAAACAATAAAGGAAGTATTTATCGGATGTTGGCAAACACGATGGACAGTAGCAAAAGAAGGTCGAGACTTATATAAATTTATCACTAAAGGTGACTTCGTTTCCAACAATAACTGTTTGAAACCGAACAAAGCCCTAACACAAATACTGACTGGACCCGAAAATTACAATAATTACTTGTATAGATTTGGCATAGTAGAGGACCCAAATTGTATCTGTGGAAATGGAGTGGAGTATGTGAATCATATAGCATATGAATGCAGGATAACAGAGACCGAGAGGGGACGATGGTTTGAGAAAATCAAG
This sequence comes from Laupala kohalensis, assembly GCA_002313205.1. Taxonomy (NCBI): domain Eukaryota; kingdom Metazoa; phylum Arthropoda; class Insecta; order Orthoptera; family Trigonidiidae; genus Laupala; species Laupala kohalensis. The sequence continues at coordinate 39,846 of NNCF01135298.1, read as the reverse complement.
ACCAAGGGTTTAACAAATTTAAATGACTCGGAAATTTTAATTGGGTGTTAAATTAAATATACTGATTTTACGGATTATTACACAGAAATTATAACAAAACGAAATGCAGCAAAAAACGACACGTAAGAAAACAATGAAACAAATACAAATGAAACAATGAAATAAACAAGTGGAAGGATGCAAACAAGATACAAAAAAATATGAAACGACATGAAGCAATTTATTTTCAAGGGAAAAAAGTAGTTCAGGTTTATATATAACCCTTGTTAAGGTACAGAGGCATGATGAAATATTGTACTTGATAAATAAATAAATGTTATACATCAACATTTGTGAAGTTCGGATTACTCGACTGTACACGTTCGGTAGCTGTTTGGACGCGAGACTGAGTCGTAAAAACATTAATAATTAAAACTGCTATTACATCCTTTTGTCCACATTGCTTTAACTTTATCTGAGCAGCATGTACAAGCTCGGCCGAAGATTGTGATTCTGTCAGCGGTTCTTCTTCTTTGTTCTTATTCTTTGCTTAAAACTCGTCTCTCTCGGACGAGTTTTCAGGAAGGTACCTTGGACGCATGAGCCGTGGACACGGAAGTTTCAGGATCACCTTCATGGACCATCGAACAACACAATAATACTTTGGCACCTTAAAAAGATCACCTAACCCATGTTTCTCTCGTTCATCAAAGCAATCCCTCATTCGGATATTTCTTTAAGAAATCTTCGAAACATAAATTAAACTCCAGACAATGTGCATCGTACTTCGTTTGTTCTTTGTTTCCTGCAGCACCTCGACAAGTATTCGGTGATATGAGGATAATCTGAAACATCAGAGAAAACGTTTCCAATAGTTAACTCAGAATTTGCAGGAAAGGGGCAAAAACGGGCAACTGATTTCAACGTTTTATAATAGTTAATAGTTAATAAACAATGTATAATAGTTAACAAATGATACCAACTTTACATCTGCTTACACATTTTTTGTACGTCTAGGAGAATTTTTAGTTCGAGTAAGAGTATGTTAAGAGTATCTTAATACACACGCATTCATTTTCTCTTCGTGTAAGTTATGTGTACATTATTCATGTTGCACTTGGACAACACTTTTCAGTTTTTAAGAATTCCCGCGTAAGGTGCAGCTATTATAATCACTGATACTCTCAGACGTTAAGCGGAATGAGCTCGTGAATAATACGCTCACTACAGTCACAATTGCTATGTCCGCGACGACGAACAAATAACAAGAATCAATGTGACCAATTTTCACAATACTATTATTTCCAGACAAATGAAGAGCGGTTAGCTCATCCCCAACTTCTTAACTACACATACTGTGCTCAAACACCCAAGAGGAAAAGTTGATTTTCTATTTTTGTCGTTTTTTTCTCTGACTCTGTCCCAGTATGCATCTGTGTGACAGAGTATTCCAGAAAAACGAGGCGGTACGGCTCAATAAAAAATGAATATTTTTCAAATGTTTTTAGGATTTGTTTGTAGGTAAGAACCAAAGAAATTTAACCTTAACACACGAATTGAAGATTGACCATTTCAACATGGGAAGTATGATCACTCCAAATTATAAATGTTTTAATATAATGGTCTGTTTTCTATATAATTCATTGTACGTATTTTTTTAAATATACTGTGGATTTTATAACCACTAGCCTTCTTATTTTGTGGGAGAGCATGTGATGATTATGTCTAAGGGCGAAGAATATTAAATCGATATTTCCTTGCGTCTCGAGAATAAATTAGTTTATAGTTCTATTTATTTATTTGAATTAAGTTCTACATTCAGACAAAATGAAATATTACGTGCACCATATTGGGTTTAGTTGTGATGGCCGGGAGAGAGAACCCGTGTGCCATCTACGTTGTGCAATTGATTCATCATCTATGCTCAATGTCACTTAACTTTACTCAAGGAAAATGTAACCTAAGAAAAAAACGTGAATGGGAACGCGCTGGGTTTATTAGTAAAGAAGAAGCAGTAAATTAGTTCATTTCCCTTAACGTGGTCACAGGCAGTTTGTAGCCGCTCCCTTGATAAAGAATTATTCTTTTATTTATTTAACTTTGGTATAGCGCTTGTGCACAGTGTACCAACACTTTTACTTCGCCATCGTTCATGAGAGTAATGATAAGCGTACCTCGCGTAATGTTGGATTTCTTTAAACTTAAATATATCTCCAACATTGGCGATCAGTTCAATTCATTTGTTCTTATGGCGCTATTCTGTTCTTGTTAAATCGAGCGTGTGGAACGGTATTACCTTGTGTCTTTGTGTGTGCTGTTATTCATTTGTATTTTTTTACAGCAAACAGACGTTTTCGTGTCTACATGTAATATTTGTTCGGATATTATATTTACTCGGTTTGTTTCGGAGAAGTTGGGGATTTGTGTAAGGTAGCAGTATGTGTCATTTTCGGTAACGTCACATGACTTGGAGTATTTGAGTATCCCATATCTCTACCACTGCCGATGCCAGTAGAGCAGATAAACGGGCTTATACAATGTTGTAGGAGATCATATCCCGTGAAATAGGGACTATTGCTTCGGGCTTCCCAATCATTCCAAAGAAGAAGGGAGAGGGGAGAGTGTTGAAGTAGTCGCACGAGCCACCCACCCCCCGGTGTTTCGTCAACCTCTCTACCTCCCCCCTCCCTCCGCGCCCCCGTTCACCTAGCGTGGACGGCGTGTGGGGCGACTGCTGGGCCAAGGTTCTTCTTCATTTGTAATTCCCAGACCTTCCTGCGCCGACATTCCTGCGGTTTCGAATCCACGGGGAATGTAGACAAAACACAAAGACCTCTGCCGCCTCCGCCACTGCCCTAGCGCGCGCTTGTGACCTTGAATCAGAGCTTTCAAGAGTCGCAGCCGAATTTGCCTTAGCAGGAACAGTGGCGCTCGTGGTCAAGTTTGCGTTTCGACTGCTAGAGAGTAGCGTGAGCGAGGTTTGGAACATGGAAGTAATGGCGGAGTTACGTTTGAAACAGTATAATTGAGTTTATCGGGATCAGAAGTTTTATCAAGATATTTTTTATTTGCAATTAAATTGCACGGAAAACTGGATCTATCCTCTATCTGTATGATCCTAAAAATGTTTACTGGACTATTTGATTTATCTGAATAATATGGCAGATACTACTTTCCCCCATATCATGTAGCTGTTGTAAATTTCACTCGGTTTCATGTTTATCATTAACAATATTATCAAGTCATCACAACAGTTACGAATAGTACAATGGAGCATTATGTACAATTCTCTATGAATATTGTTTATGACTTACCACTTTCCTCTGTCAGGGATCAAGAAATCAAGATACATCGATTTCAAATAAATTAGTCAGTTAGCGTGTTTTCTTGAATTAATTTTGAAATACCATTATCTCAGAAAGGAAAAAGTTAAAAACGAAACAAAAGGAAATCGTAGACACTTCTTTAAAATCTCGAAAGTACGATACATCATGTGTGATTTTTTTCCATTCAGTTACGCAGAAAAGGAACGAAAAATCTAGAGGACATTTGTGTAATCATGCATATGATTGTATTGTGACATATATTAATTATTTCCTAAATTGAATTACCTAAATAAACTGTTTTTAGGGTTAAATATTACACTGGTAATACAAAATTAAATATCAGCAGGGTTTAAATGTGACCGGAAGAATGTTGGTCATGTCTGTCGGACATCACTCCAAGAGTTCAACGATTGCATGTGACAACAATATTCTCAATTTTTTAAAAATTGTGACTTGATTTTCACATAAAATACGTGTCAGTTTTCTGTACAGTGAGTACATTGAATAGTTATTTATTGCCCGTAGATTTTCGATTATTCGGAACAACGCTGATCCCAGTTAGTTAGGATAAATGAGGTAGGGTAAGCCGGGGTAAGGGTTTGCACGGGGCGAAGGTCTGTATTGAGGTTTGAACAGATAGGAGAAGATTTTCCATGTAAATCCGGTACGTAGCACTTTCGTCCACCTCCCGTCACTCGCTTTGTGGAACCCCGTCAATTCCGCGTACTACACATTGAAGAAAATGAGGTGAAATCATTTTTCTCATTTTCGATGTTTTATTTCCGCAACATTTACGTAAAATTAGGTAATCAACATAATTATCAAAGGTTTCAACCACTTTTTATCTGTTTAGTATGTATAATAAGCTTTGAAATGCCACCCATAGATTTCGGGTTTTCCAGTTCAACGAGGAAGAAATTCCGTCCAAACAAAACAGTTCGAAAAGGGGCAAAAGTTTGCAAGTGAGTTGGGGCAAAGGTTCGCAGTACCTATCCGCGAACTTTTGCCCCACACCTTCAAACCTTTGCCTCTGGCACTGTTTCAAAGTAAAACTTTTCTTCCTTTCTTTTTCTCTTTTGTGTACAATTCATGGATTACTAATACGATAAAAGTAAGTATTGAGTAATCGGTAATTCATAGAAGACTTCAACGAGGATCAAGAAAAGGAGTTGGTTCAACATTGTTTTGATTTAGAAATCATTGAGATTTCTACTTTACTCTTACGCCAAGAAAAACAACATCAAATGTCCATATCAGAGTCTACTGAGACGGCTAGGGAAGATTTTATCAAAGCTTTCATGAAAAGGAACAGATTATCTCTAAGGACTCCACGAAAAGCGAGTGTGGCTCGGACCATGGGATTCCAATTTAACCAATACTTTGACAATTTGTAACAAGCACTCCTTAAATACAAGTTTCCATCACATAGAATATTTAACATGGACGAAACTGGGGTTCCCAATAAAATTCCCAAGCTCATTTCTCCAACTGGAAAAAATGAGGTTGGCAAGTCTATGTCCGCAGAACATGAAAAACTGTTACTCTTGACTGTCTCACCGGAAACTTTGTATCTCCATATTTTATATTTGCAAGGAAAAGAGATAAGTTCTCAGTGCGAAATGCGTTTGCAAACACATTTTTTTTGAAAAATCAAAAATTTGGAATCTTAATGTATTTATTAAAAATTCACATTTTTACCAGAGGTAGAGGAGATATTGAGCTACAACACAAGCCATTTTTGTGGACGAATTAATGAACTCCAAGCCAGTGAAAAATCAGTGTCAAAAATGCAAACCTTTACTCCGGCTTACCCTACTAATGCATAGCCAAGGCTCACGTTGAAGGGTAGTACATAAAAGGGGGACTATTCCCCAGAAAGTTTCTAAAATTCCTCGAAGTTGGCAATTTCACTCATATACTAGTAAAAAAACAAATTAATTTAACATTTTTTAAAAAAATTTCAATAAAATGTATAACAATAAGGTAAAATATTATTACGGCAGTTAATGACATTGTCATTTACCTTGTTCTAAATAACTTCAGAGTTTATAATAGTTAAATGATTGTGAAATCATGTAGTAGGGTTCATATTTTCAAGATCTTGCTTAATAGTCACACAATCTCTATTGGTTTGCGGCAAATACGAATATATTAACGCTGAAATATCTCTTCAAAAACAAAGTTTTTAACAATATAATTAATAATCTATATTGTGGTTTCCGACTTATTTTTTATCACCGTTAGGATGCGCAGGTCCTGATGTGTTGTATTTGAGACGTACAACTACTTCGACGTCGTAGCCGACGTACTACGGCGTTCGCGACTGTGCGTAGTTTTCGATTGAAATCTTCGTAGGATATCGTTGTTAGAGGCTTACACAAAACATAAGAGCTCCAAACGCGTTCACCTCTCCAGACACAAAAAACCTATGCTGACAATTCACCAACAAAATTAAGGAAGAGTAAAAAAAACAGCTTATTGTTGAGGTAAAATATCTGAGTGGACGCTACATAAAAACAGTTTCATTTTCAAAATGACTTTTTATTGGTTAGATTAATAATGCATTGAAATGCAAGGTAAATTCTCACTATTCAATAATACGAATAGTTATTTCTTGTTTGAGTATGGAAAAATGACCAAAAATGAATTTAATAAAGATACAATACGTATATTATTCCTTCTCCGCCTCTTCGCAAACGACAGCTGACGTCGCTTTTCAACTGTCTAAGATCAGTCGACCCTGCAGTCTAGAGTACTGCGGTCATTGGTGCTCCCTGTTAGTATAAGTGGGAACTAATTCTCTTCAACTATTCTTGGCGGGACCAGACGCGGTGTCGCCTCGTGGGTTCCCACGGGATACTGATTAATATAATATATCTTTTAAGCAGCAATCTCGATTTCGCTCGCACTGCGCAGGCACCGGGCACACCTGTACACAGCAGTTGACCGACCGTTCCAAGCGTTTTGTAATCCGTTAACTGCACGATCGTTTTAACCATGTATGTTGGGTTTTTCGAAACAAAGGTGAAGACTGTTACCCTGAGTTGGATGCCGTATGACTCAATGGTTTAAGTTTTGCTTCATAAATCCATATTTTATTATGAATTTCTGCGCTGATTTCGACCCAGTATCCTAACTCAGTTATTTTTAAATCTGAGCTCTAATTATTTACTTTCTACCTTCATATGTTATTTCCAACTAAGGCATCTATCTTGTCAGGTGCCACGTGCGAGCTTCAAGGCCAATGTCAGAAGTTAACAGGCGCTGCGATCGAAAAAGGGTTTGTTTTCATATTCTTAATCTTAAGGCGGCTCCACACATTCGTCATTCGGCGGACACCGAGCAATTGCGTTTTGCTCGTGCATTTCCCGAGTATTTGCCTATTGGTGAGCGCACAGATCCAAACATATGCAATTTGCCGCGCAGTGTTCGCTCTGGGAACGACGAATATTCGTGTTGGTGATTAGGTTATGGAGAATGAATCTGAAATAATCACACATTCTGCTGCGTATGTAGTTGTGTCTTGTGGAATGCTGTTAAATAAAGTAAACGGGTCTTATCTAATCTTAATTCAATCAATGAAATTAAATCATTGATAAGCTAATTCTTATGCCATATGGATTTAGCTAGGAGAAAAATGATAAATAATTAGTTTTTTTTAGCGATTACTTACTCGAAATAACTTGATATCATAATTCTCGTGTTCTTGAAACCCTTGGTATTAGTAAAAGCAAGAATATGTGGATAATACCATGAACAGGTCACTCGCGAATATTCGCCTATGCCCGGTTTCCTTTCTTCTTCTTCTTCATTACTGTTTCTCTTTTCAAGGGCATAGGGCATCCGTGAAAGCCTTCCTCCGGACACGATTTGCTGCCAACCTCTTCACATCCTTCCATGTTTTTCCAAGGTCTCCTGCTTCCTTCAGCATATTCCTTCTCCACGTTCCCCGTGGTCTTCCTCTCCTACGCTCATCTGTGGATTCCATTCCCGAGCTTCTTTTTCTATGGAATTATCCTGTTTCCTCAGAGTATTGCCGATCCATCTCCATTTCCTTCTTTTGATTTGTTTATCAATTGGGTCCTCGCCAGCTAGTTCCCAAAGAGCCTCGTTTCTTATTGTCTCTTGCCAATGGATTTTGAAAATCATTCTGAAACATCTATTAACAAAAGTTTGTAGTTTCATTCTGGTGTCATTGTTTATGGCCCACGTTTCTGCTCCATACAAAAGACCCGGAATAACTAGAGTTTTAAAATTTTTTAGTTTAGTTTTCCTTGAGATGTATCTATTTCTCCATACTGCATACAAATGGACAAACCATTCGCTTTTCCAATTCTAGATGTTACATCATCCAAGTTCCCCCTTGTTTGTTTATTTTACTTTCGAGAAAGGTGAAAGAGTTCACAGTTTTAATGCGTTGACTATGTACTATCAATGGGCAGTGAGGTCTTGCATGAATAGGCATATCCTTTGTTTTAGCTATATTCATTTTAAGCCCAACTCTCTCCGAGATTTGACATAGCTTTGAAAACTTTTCTTGCATGTCTGAATGCCGATGTGAGAGCAGACAGATACCGTCCGCTTAGTCTAGGTCTTCGATGTTTTCCATCATTTTCCAACTAATCCCTCGCTTATCAGCTGTTACCTGTCTCATTATGTCTTCCAGGACCAGAATAAACAACAACGGTGACAGAATGCATCCCTATCGTACTCCATTTCTTCTTCTGATGGGCGCGGATAGTTTTCCATCGTGTAAAATTTGACATGAATACTCATCATACATGGCTTTCATAATATTTATCTTTTCAGGGAAATCTCTTTTTTTCATTACAAGCCATTACTCCTGTCTCAGCGAATCGAATACTTGCTCATAATCAACAAACGTTGAATTCCATTCCATGCTCTGCTCCACAATTTGTCGGGAGTATTTATATGATCTACGCAGGACCTATTTTTTTCTGAAACCAGCCTGTTCTTTTCTCAATTTTTCCTCAATTACGTCTGCAATTCGATTCAGAACCACTCCTGGAAATACTTTCCCCGGGATAGACAGTGACGATATCCCTCTTCAATTGATATATTTTGTTACATCCCACTTTTTGGGTATTTTTACAATAATGCCAATCTTTTGGCATCGTTTCCTTTCTCCATACATTCTGAAAGAGAGGAAGCAGTATGTTTGCAGTTGAATCATTATCTGCTTTGAGTATTTTGGCTGACATGTTGTCCTTTTCAGGAGATATTCCATTTTTTGTTTGTTTTAATGCTAATTTAATTTAAGTTATTGTCGGTGTTTCTGTATTAATTTGGATTGTTTCTGAAGGGTCGTCCTCATTTGGTGAGCTATTGTTTGTGTTTATCTCATGTTCCGTCGATTGAAGAGTGTGGGTTTTGTTCAGGAGTTCATTCAAATATTTTGTCCATCGATTTATTTGTTCCTCTTCACCCATTAAGAGATTACCTTCCTTATTTCTCACCGACCTCTTACATGCCCTTTTTTCTAGATAGCATTCTTGTAATTTAATAGAGCTCTTTTGTATCAGTTTTATTTACCGCTTCCTCCGCCAATTTTGCATTGTCATCTACCCATTTTGTTTGTCCCTCCTAACACATTTCTTTATCTGTTTCTTAACTCTATTGCAATCCGTTTTCGTAATTTCTTTCCGATTTCTTGTCTTGCTTTGGATAATTGGTTGTTTCAGACCTTGCCTCCAGGTTTCGGTTGTCATCCAATCCTTCTTTAGTTTTTTCTTATGTCCCAGATTTTTTTTTCACTAACATCAAGAAATCTCTTTTTTACCATTTCGCAGCTTACTTCTTCATCCTCTGATTCAACATTTTCAAGAGCTTCAAATCTATTTTTCAGTTCTATTTTTACTTCTTGGTTCACTTTTGGGTCTTTCAATTTATGTATATCATAGCGTTTACTTCTATTCTCAAATTTCTTTCGGGCAACCATTATTTTAATTTTGACACTGGCTACCATAAGATTGTGGTCGCTCCCTACATCGGCGCCTCGCTTATTTCTCACGTTCGTTAGCGATTTCTTCCACATTCTTGAACTTGTGAAATGATCAATTTGTCTCTCAACTTGGAGATTTGGGGACATCCATGATATGTGGCACGTTCTGTGTAGAAACAGGGTTCCCCCTATGCTTAAGTCACTGAAGTTTGATACACTGAACTCCACAAACAGGCTTCCATTTTCATTTGACTCCCCAACTCCATGTATTCCCATTATATGCTCCATACCTTGGTTATCACACCCTACTTTTGCATTCAAGTCACCCAAGAGAATTTTTATATCCTTTGTGTTTGCTTTTCCTATTGTCTCTCTAAGTGATACGTAGAATCTGATTTTATCCTCTTTATTTGCATCTTCGGTGGGTGCATAGCATTGAATGACAGTAACATTTCTTACTTTCGCCTGGAATGTCGCTACAATTATTCTATCTGTTACTGGGTGCCATTTCAGTAAGTTCTTATAAGCTGGTTTCGTTAANCACTTCTATAAATATCTCGGCTTCCTTTCCCGCAGCGTGTGGGTCTTCAAAGGAAGCCGAGATATTTATAGAAGTGCAGTTGGCATTTTATTAACGAGTACCAGTATTCGTGATGCGAAGAATAGCAAGCAACCTATCCCTATTCAATGAGCGGTTGCTCGGGATTCGCCGGATGAAGAATGTGTGAAGCCGCCTTTAAGTTCGTAAGTAAACTTTTTTGTTTACCTTTGTAAAAGAGAAGCTATCGATTGAAGAGAAGAATCTGGTCCAGATGAATTCTGACCTCCAAAACTCACACACTAACCATTTACATCTTTCGTTGTCAACAATAATACGTGCAGAACTCGTTAATGATTCGGATATCGAGCAAATGAGATAGCTTCGTATGGGAGAAACCCGAAGCCATGCAGGGGACAGAGCCGCCCACAGCAGTCCCCGTACCCTGTTACACTAACTGGCCGCCCGCGCCCTGACTACTCCCTCTTTCTGCTCTCATTTTTACATTTCGTATATTTATTTCGTGAATTTTGTGACGTAAGTATTAGCACATGAGAAAATAAATGAAACACTTATACTTTAAATTACCATAATACGAATGAAGTCTTCATATAAAAAAATATATGAATGCTTGCCAGACTGTGCGTAAACTTTCACGAGTAAAATAGTAGAGTTGTCAGAGGGTTTTAGGTGAATCTGGGATGAAAGAATCTGAAAATTAACATGGTGGTAGTGTTTGATGGGTAGAATATAGAAACCCAAAAGTCCGGGTTGAGGGGTGACCACAAGGGTGTGAAAACTACCCCTAAACTTTCAAATGCTTTCTTGTCAACAAAGGACTGATTTTTCATTAATTCTGGCCACGGGAAATGAAGGAACGGGGAATTTTACACAAGAACTACTATTTTTTCACCTTGGAAATAATTTGTTTGGATATTATAATTATAGCACGTAATTACCACTTGAAAGCGCGCGAACTCAAAAATAAAAATAAAAAACAGTAATTCCCCTCTCTACATGTGCGAATTGTAAATAATGGACATAAGTATTTACGATGTGTTGTCTGAAAATACAAGGTTCAAGCTTTGTTTGGGACATTTGAGCGAAAAAAAGGTTGTTTATTTAACTGATAATTGTTAATGCAAATATAGAGGGGGTGAATTTCTGGTATTTCCTATCTCAAAGAGTAACTACTCAACAATATAGCACACCGAGAATTTATATTCCTTGCATCCCAAGCTACGAAATCCCATAGCGTTACTCGTAAAATGTGAACCTCTATTTTCATACGTAGTGTTTGTTTATACGCATTTTTCACTATGTTTGAACACCCTCATGAATTAATTAAGATTATGTCGTTTTGACAACATATTTCATTATGTTAAATATACCATATTGAAGTACACATTTAAATCGATCAGACAAAAGTTTAAACTTCATAAAAGACATAGGCAAATTCAGAGATTACATCTTTCTTTTTTCATTTTTGACAAAAATGCCGATTTTGTTAATATCTCATTTATCAAGTAAACAAATGGAATAAACCGATATTTCTTGACAGCATTCGAAAGAGGAGGCTCTCAACTACAAATTCAATGCATAAAAAACACACCTGGATGCTTCTATTGTTAGAAAATAAGGTTCGAAGATCAGGTAAAAGAGAAAGGAGCGAGACTCCGGTTTATGAATGGGGGTCGGCCATTCTGGATCACGTGGGCTCACCGACGCTGGCAGAGACAAGAGACCTGCATGCTGCCGATACGACTCCGTTTTGTTGTTTATAACAAATAAATTGAGGTAATTAATGTCGGCTTCAGTGTAATATTGAAAAATAAAACACTAGTGCAGTGAGTTCTGTGCCTTGTTACACTGTGTCAACCTGATCTGGGAGTGATAGGCAGCACTTGAAGGTTTGTTCTTATGCAGTATTGATGAATGAAAATTTCATAATATAATTGTATACAAATATAATTTAGTAGCACAAAACAGTCCATGAAAGTGATCAGGGAACTTTTCTTACTTTCATGAATATTACAAAATAGAACTACAAAATAGAACATGACAAAATAGAACCAATTATATTGCATCTATGTTGGGAACCTCGACAATTGAAATAAAATGTTTCTTTTTCTATCTGACTGCCACAAGAATGATTTTTTAGAGTGGAAATGTAGATTCAGTAGTTTCAACCAGGTGAACAATGTACAAAATAAAGGTTTTTTGTCGTGAAACTTGTCTGGTAGAAAAGAAGCTCCATTATTATTGGGGACCTCGACGCTTATTATGCAATGGCTATTTTTCCTAGTGAATTTGCAAAATAACACTTTCTAAGATGGAAATGTGGGTTTGTTAGTTAAAGTGGGGCCGGTTTTTTTTGGAAGATTACTAATTAAGTTTTGGACCTCAAATGTAATAGATGTAAATACATTATTATTTTTTTATAAATAAATTGTACATTTTCCTGCAAATTCCTATGACATATTAACTCTTAATTTACCTACTCCGGACGATTTTGGATTGAAATTCACCCCTTCACAAACATTCTCGCTACCTTACTCAAATAAAATTCATCTTGGAATTTACTGTAATCAACAGGCGCAAGTAAACACGATTTTTTTTTCAATTTTCAAGGGGTGAGGGGTGGTCGACCCTCTCGTAAATCGTAAGTCAATTTTAAAGGATATGGAAGTATTTTATATTAGTTAACTAACGATTTTTACGATAGAATTGGATATATACGATTTTCGTGGCGAATTTCACGTCTTCTCACCATCCTACCCTGAGAATATCCAATGGGAAATTTACTAGAAAGGATGGAGAACATTTTCCCGTCTTTATTTTTCATCTATCTATTTTACTTAATATTTCACACATTTTTTATGATAAGGATTGTTTCTATCCTTTTAATACCATTATCAGATGGAATTATCCCTTCATCAATATTTTCTACAATTACTACAACAGACATTTTCCAGTAAACTCAACTGAGTCACGGGTAAACTCTAAAAAAACGCACATTTTAATGTTTAAGGGTGAATTTCACCCCTATTTATGGGGTGGTTGACTATGAAATTAATTGCCTGTCGTTTATTAAGGCCATAAAAGTATTTCAGACTTGGTAAGTGATGATTTTCATTATTCTAAGAGGAAATACAAATTTTTCAATTTTATGGGTAGGTTACACACCTTTGTCATTCCCGAACACGAATAATGTAATTTCAATATTCTACATGCCCCAAAGTACCCCTGTGTAAAATTTGAGCTTCTTTCAACAAAATTCCAGGTCAAGCCCATTTTTCGTCTCTGACAACTGTACTAAAACACTGAGTCAATGGAGATAAAATTTGGTAAGGATTAGATATTCAGGAAGAACATAGACTAACTTTTATTTTTAAAATGTGAGAGAAGAAAGATAGAAAATGATTTTTGAGACATGTTTCAACTATGATTGGCATTATTGTTCGCCTCAAAGAGTTCTACAGAAAAATCCATGACAGAATATTTCTATCTACAAAGGTTAACCTAAATTATAGAAAGAGTTATTAAAAAATAGAAATGCATAAGTACTTCAATGTTTGAGAGAAATTTAAGAAGAATTAAATTCAATCATCATCAAATTTATTGGATTCTTTGTTTTGTACATTTAACGAAGATAGAAAACGTTTTTAAATCATAAAATTTGGACGAATAGTTTAGATTATACAAGCGTTTTAATGAAATGACGCAACCGCGCTGCCGTCGTTGTACCTTGCCTCACGAGCGAAAATTACTCCGTGCCGATTTATATCTTATTAACTGGCTTCCGGCGAGTGGGTTTGTTGTACCTGAGATATTGAGACCAATAGAGACACTTCCGATGTTGTGTCAGAATTGGGCAACAATTCGGGTCCATTCCGTCAAACAGTGACGTAATACCTTATACATACATGTTCAGCACATATGGGGGTCAAATACCCCTAACTAAGGGTGAACTGGTGAGCTAGGCCAATTGATTCTGGCATGGACAACATAACGTTGCTTTCTCAAGAATGGTTTCATCCGAGGATTTATTTATTCTCCCTGCTTGCTATGAAACTTACAATGGTGTATACAATCAAGTTTTGAATTAAAATTGTATTATTATGAATTTGTAAAATTGGGATGCTGTACGTACGTTTTTAAAAGTAAGAAAAGTTATTTTAATCTTACAATATTCATAGATTTTGTTTTTTCCAGAGTAAAAGGAGATTGGTCTAGAATAAATCCCGGGAAACGCCGGGTAATCAGCTAGAACTATATAAGAAATCGGAAGCATTACTATTTTTGTATCCCTATCGCACCCGTTACGATATCTCACCCCCAAACAATTATGTAACGTTAGTCCCAACTCCCTCTTCACGTTAAGAAAAGTTATTGTTCCTTTTCGAAAAAAATTAACAAAAAATAATTATACTCACTTAATTGTTCGTTGCTCCTTTCTCGGTGCTCTCACTAAGCGGTTCATTGAGTGTTTCTTCGTCTAACCGCCGCAGCAGCGTTTGTTGGTAAATAAAGCGACCGTTGCTCATAAATTCCGAGAGCACTTCTCAACGGCGCGAGCGAAAGAGTAACAACTCTTGAATGACAGTGTACGGTTGCGTAAAGTGGTGCTAATTATAGAATGTTGAGAAGCAGCTCGTCCCGACGGCCTCTTCTGCTTCCCCTCCCGTTCGCAGCGACGGGTAACAAGAGGGGTGGGGGTGTTCTTAAAGGTGACCGAGCAAAGAGTCGATGGCAGCGCTCGCGAAGAAAACTTCGCTCTCTTTTAGTTGGCGATGCTCATTATGGAAGCGCTGCTTTAAGAGAGCGGTTTCCCACCATCCCTACCTCCCTCCCTTATTAGAGAGCGGGGTGGGGGATTAAAGAAAGTGTCTACCACCCACCTCCATCCCAAGAACAGTCTTTTCTCAAGGTCAAACACGGAGCTGTATATAAATATGTTGGGTAGAACGGTTTAAAACAGTTACAAATGACGAGATCCTCGATTCATAACAGACACAAGACGGGGAATACTTAATCTTACGTAAAAACATTTATTGCCGAATAGCAATTATAATAAAATTATATAAATAATTATAATAAAATAACAGAATAATAACTAGTTGAATTATTATTGTTGTTATTGCCATTATTATTTCTATTCAGTGGTGTTCTATTCATAGCTCTAAAGTATGTTTTTTTTTAAATTTATTGTTGGTTTTCCATCACGGTTCATTCCGGTTCTTCACCAATGGCGGGATAAGTTCCATTTAATCGTTAGTAAATCTATTTAAAGACAAAAATTAGGAAGTTCCTGACAATGTGGCAGATTTTAAGCACGATTGACTTCTGGACAAGGTATGCAGTTCACTTCTTCATTCCTTGTACTACGAGATTTTTACTTAGGTTCTTGTGTCTGAGCCCTATGTTGGAAACGAATTATTATTAATACTATTGTTATATTATTATTATTCATGGGGCTCTAGGTCTCGCCGACAACTAGGTCAATTTATTCATTTCAATACGAGGATAACCCTTTTTCTTACATTTTTAAACAGGATTTCTTTTTCTATCGCTAAATAGATCACAGCTATTTTAACTCCCATAAAGATATTAATTTATATCAGTCCTTACTTGCTGATTTCCAAGTCCAACCATTCTAAATTCTCAGGGGAAAGTCAAAATCACTTTCATTTTTATATAGTTCATAATAAGCCGCAAAAGATTTTTAAATACATCCATGACTTAAATACATCCGACAGCGGTGGTGTTATGGTCTAGCGAGTCTAGTACAATTTATTAAAAAAGGATAGAGAAAGAAAAATATTTGCGAATTATATTGCAGTGTTACTTCCGAAAGAAAATGGAAATTGATACTGAAAAACAAGTGTTCTTGTCTTGCGGATGACTCGTTCGGTTTCCTTGTTGGAATCATCGAGAAAGAGAACCCTTCGTGGATTTTGATAGTTTCACGAAGAAACAGCTGAGTGAAGTGTATTGACAAAATGAAGCTGTGTGCTGCTTAAGATGAACTAAGGTGCAATTTTTCGTGAACACTGAACTGGTATATGTATTTTTCACCCATGTGTTGGCGCTTTTCGATCAGAAATGATCGTTTTCGTTGTAAAAAATCTGGAGTGTGCTCCACTCACATTTCCAATTACAATTAAGTACAAAAATAATGGCAATAAATACTTACTATTATTAAAACCTTTAGAAAAAAGAAACACTAAAATTTATAGTATATTATAATTATTAAACTAGACACACTAAAAAAACTATCGGTTTCAAATAAATATGTTATATGTAAAAAAAGGGGGGGGGGTTGCATCTTCGCATCCGTTGAGCGCTAGAGCGCGAGTTGAAACCCTGCTCGGTCGATTTGGGCTTTAAGCTGAAGTTTCCTCCACCTACTCCAGACAAATGTCGATTCGGTACCATCAGTTCCCCGACAACCTCACATCTCTCCTTCCCAATTCCCTTACCCAAGTCCAACGGTTAGGGTATGGACCTCGCCAAAAGGGATAAAATAAATAACTTTATATTTAAAGTCAGATTCGTAAATATAAACTACATTCGTAATTGTATATTTAAGGTCGATTCAGACAAAGATCATCATCAGCCAAATGTAAATCTGGGTTTCCAGTGCTTTTAATTCATGTCCCTCTGATTGTCTATTTTTTATCTGATAGTTATTCTTACACTCTTGATGTTCCATTTACTATTTTTATTATTTTCTACCTGAAATATTAAGAAATATATCAATGAGACATCATGTTCCAACCCGACCATGGTAATTTATACCCATTCCTAACATTTTTGTGAAATGTTTATCAGATTTTTCAAGCACCTAGTTTCAGGTCAGAAACTATGATATTTGTTATATAATCAAGATTGGTTAGATAAAAAAAAAGACACATTGAAAATGGTAGGGATATGAAAAAGTAATTTGGTCTTAGCAAAGGTTTTACTGAGAATGGCCAATACAGTTTGGAGAAACTAGATCATTCAAAAGTTTTTCATAGCATTAATAGATTTGCGAGTTGCAAGCTGTCTCATCGTTGAACTGCTGGTAATGTAATAGGGCTTAAAGAGAAGAAAAGTCAACTGACAGTAGATTAGTAAATGAAGTGTAGAATACAACTTTCCTCTGGTTTGAACTGTTCCAGGTCAAAATTTAATCACGTTAACGAAATTTAAAATCAGTTGAACAAAGTGTAGTTACCTCACATTGTATTAATAATGATCACTTGATGGATTGGGAAAATTCATTAATTTTGGACAGAGAAGTTAATTATTACAAACATTGTATATCAGAAATGATATTTATAAAAAATACACACGGGAGTTTGAATTTACGCACAGACACTGAAAAGCTATCTGGTTTATACAATACAACAATATAACGTGTTTGTGTAGTTTCTGCTTTTTTTGTAAACATATTTTGTGTTCATATTTTAGTCCAATTGTTCTGCTGTAATGTTTCTTCTTATAATTTGTTGTTATTTGATCACCTGACGACGACTTCAAACGAAGTCGAAACGCTGTGAGTTTCTTTTTCTCAGAATAAATAAATAAATTACTCGTCTAAAGAAGGTCGTAAGTTATTTCTTTAATTGGATTATATAACGGACTTTAAATGTAGTAGAATTTAATCACATTCGTGATAAAACTGTAGATTAGAATAAAAATCATTTTACCTTTATAAGCTTTTATTTAACTTGCTTCGTTCATATGCATGTATGTGTGTATATTGTCCTTTCGTTTCAAAATTGGAAATTGATATTTCGGCCACTTCCAAGTTTCCAATCAAGCTGAAATTTTCAGATATGTGCATAAGAATATATGATTATCTCCCCAGTTTACGAAAAATCTCCTCTGAGCTGGCGAAATTGGGGTATGTATGTATTCACATTTCAAAATTGGTAATTGATTTTTCGGCCACTGCCAAGTTTCCGATCGGGCAAAAATTTTACAGATATGTGTGGTTTGTATGACAAATGATGATTTGGATACCAGTGAACGAAAATCTACCCCTAAAGGAAGTGAAATTGTGCTCTGTGTACATGAGTATATCACATCGTACCTCTAGAATGCGTGGAGTAATTTCAACCAAACTTGGTACACAGATGACTGACTACCTGACAACAAGCATTGTGTGGATAAGACAAACCTGGTACCCCTAGGGATGAGGTGGGAAGGGGATGACAAATGTTAGGGCAGTCAAGTTTGCATTGAACATTTGACAAATAAAAAACAAAATTCTAATACTCAAAAGTATAAAATACACGTAAAAAATCTTTTTAACAAGCATTTCTAATAAAAAGTGCTCTACTAAAAAGTAAAAATAATGTTCAGTAAAATTGAAAATCAGTGAAGTCGATCAAAAAAATCAGAAAATTTTAAAAGCTTGATTCTTTATTTTTAGAATTTTAAAGTAGTATTAGTAATTATGACTCTTGACGCCTCCTCAAGCTTTTAAAATTTTCTGATTTTTTAAATCAACTTTTTTATTTCAATTTTAATGAATATTAATTTTTACTTTTTATTACAGCACTTTAAAAATAAAAGATTTTAAAAAGAGTTTTTTGTGCTTGTTTTATGTCTTATATTTACAACTCAACTAGTTGCCTTCGTTCTATGTCCACGTAACATCAATGATTGACGGGAGATATGAGCGAAAGGCGTGAACGCAATCCGCAACACAGCGATGCCTCTTCGGCAGCCTACGTAAGGAGCTCCAGGCAATGGCTCCAAGATAATGCGACGAATATTTTCTCTTCGTGATGTTTTAAGGCACAATATCATTGGCCCAAGTATCTGATAGTCAGGAAAAACCGCGAGCGATCTCTCGCTTACTGGTCTGTCTGCCGTAACTGCAGGTTCTATGTTCGTTTCTGCCTTGAAGTGACTGTTCTTTAACACCAACCAGGGGACACGTGTAGCTTAATGGTTGCTACAGACGCGAATAGTCGTTGCCCCCTCCCCAATTATAAGTCCTGAACAGGATCCGTACCTCACGTGGAGTACATTATTATTGTTAACTCTGTTGTCAGTTAATTTGCTCTTATTATTATTAATGTAGTAATCACATTCTAAATGTATCTGTTTAAATGTATTTGTTTAGTT
Organism: Laupala kohalensis; assembly: GCA_002313205.1. Classification (NCBI taxonomy): domain Eukaryota; kingdom Metazoa; phylum Arthropoda; class Insecta; order Orthoptera; family Trigonidiidae; genus Laupala; species Laupala kohalensis. Next base: position 20,915 of record NNCF01135298.1, on the reverse strand, counting down.
TATGTCTAATGTATCATGAATATCCAAGTGTCATACGCCAAACGATAAACAATATTAATGCATCGTAATACATTCTATTTTTAGTTATAAATGCAATGTCCTTGATAAAATATATTGTCAGTAGCAGAACTTAACGATCCTTGAAAGGAGTAGGAGTTGTTTTCTTGCCTGGTCGTTCAACACAGATAAATAGAAGAAGCGGGAAACATTCACAATAAACAATAACAACAACTTACGGATTTATAAGAAAATATGTATGTATGTCGATCAGGTCAGCTATGGACCACGAAAGACAAGTACCAGTAAGGCTCAGTTATTGATTTGAGTTTGCTCACTAGACTCGTCTAATTTTACCGAGCTCGGAGGAACAGCGTCTAGATATGATCCAGACCACTGTATCCGAGCATTCAACTACGGTTGTTAGTCGCAGAGGTCGGGCTCTTCATACGTCCCAGCTAATTAAACTGGGACATGGATACAAAGAGCTACAAAATTTATCTTGCCCCGCCCGGGTATCGCAATTATATAAATATGATTATTTATATAATTATTAAATTTGAATTTTCCAGGAATTAAAACCTAATGAATTGAATAAAATTATTTGTTGATCGCGACAGCAAAAGTTACCCCTACTTTTTGCTCAGTGAACTGAGAATACCCGTAAGAGAACTCAGAGACTTAACATTTCTATTTTTTTTAAAGCAATTCCTTATGAAAGGGAAAAATTTTAAGGATAAAGAAAAGAAAAACAAATTGATTTCGTGGTTTCGGAGTCTCTACATAACTTTTCACTATAAAGTTTTATTACATAATAACAAAGATCATCGTGTGTACTTGGATTCACATTCAAAGCGAATCAAGAAAATGCATCTAACCATTTTTCATGCAGATTGCACGGGCACACGCTTTTGCAGCCATAAGAAGAAAGTCATATAGAGTTTACGCCGCATTGAGTTTTATATTACGAATCATCATATAATCTAAAATACAGCACAGTGAACTAAATAAATGTACTTGACTTTTTCGCAATGTAGTCACGTACAATTTATCGTCTCATACTTTTCTTGAATTGTCGGGCAAAATTGTTAGTAAAAAAAATTATTTTAGGGGCAAACTTATCCGGATATGATGAGGATCCGGATAAAAAGGTCCGGATTAAATCATCTGAGCACGGCACACTGTCACAGGAGATGAAATTCGTTTGAGAGGGAACACGCATTCGTAAAACCACACATGTCCCTGCTCTCCTCATAAACACCTCCAAGGAATACGACATCAAAACACCCAGCTCCAATAAACGCCCATCCGGAGACGCGTAAGGGTACGATTGTGTTGGAGGGACGATCAGTGATAAGAGAAAGGAGAAGAATAACGTGACGCTAACCTTCACGAGACGACAAACGAGGGCGTTTATGTCGGCGCTGCGACCAACGATAAAAGCAACGAAAACCCATGGGTACATTTTCTTCGCTTGGGTACATCGAAGTTCTAGAGTCACCATTTTTATTGCGGCCTCGAGATTGTATTACATTGTTCTGCGATGGAACTTTGAGCAGTTGATAAAAGTTGCGTCCACCGTAGATTCGCGTTGTGGGACAAAAAGGATTAAAACCACTGTAGACAATAAAACTATGGAAATTGATTCAACAAGTAAAGTTGGTGAGATTATGTTGAACGATCAGATGAACGCAGGCTGAGAGGCTTTGTGCACCCCCGCATGCGCAGACTTGTCGATGACCCTTCCTATCGTCGCTCCAATATAAATGGAGTCGTGCGGATTCGCGCCGCTCTCTTCTCCGCTTCACTCTTCTCTTTGCTCGTATCGCTGATCGTCGCTCCAACATAATCGTACTCTAAAACGCTCTCGAGGGCGCCATTCTCCCGACGGTCGAGGTCTGCTGCTGTTGTCCCTAGACACTGCATGGCGGCGTGCTTGGCGCGTAGACAACAGAGAAAGAAAGACAAGTGGAGCGGCGCGGCAGACGGCAGAGGCAGCGGAGGCGCCAGCCATGAACGCAGTGGCGGAGATGGAAGCATTTCGCTGAAACGATTTGAAACCTATTCCCCGCTCTGCTTCGTGGAACTAGAGACCTTGATCAAGAGAGAATCGTCAGGGGCGGAAATATTATAATAATAATAATAATAATAATAATCAGAAAGCATTTGATTCAGTGCCTCACTCATGGTTAATTCAGATTCTCAAAATTTATAAGATCAATCCAAGAATAGTCAATTTCATGGAGGGAATAATGAAAAAATGGATGACTAAAGTACGTCATGCATCTATCACTACCTGTAACATGCCAATTCTAAGGGGGATTTATCAAGGTGATTCACTAAGTCCGTTATGGTTTTACCTGGTTTTAAATCAATTGTGGAATCTTCTCAATGAAACACAATTTGGTTACAAATTAGAAACAAAACAGAGAACATCCCAAATTACCCACTTTAGTATACGGACAACATAAAGGTGTTTGCTAACTCTCCAGATAATCTGCACAGCCTTCTGAAAATCATACAGTTCTATATCTCAGACATTAAAATGTCTTTTGGATTAGATAAATGTGCTACGATGCACATTAATAGAGGTACATTCATGTCAGAAGAAAATTATGAAGTGTCAATTGAATCATTCATAAAATGTCTAGAACCAGATCATAATTATAAGTATCTTGGCTTCCTACAAAATCGCAAATTTGACCACTCAGACCTCAAAAAGTGTTTCCAAAAGAAGTATGAAAAAAGGCTAATTTCAATATTGAAGACTCAATTAAATGCAAAAAATCTTATTATGGCAATATATAGCTGGGCAGTATCCGTTCTAACATATACATTTGGAATTGTTTATTGGTCCCACACAGATCTGGATAATATCAACAGAAAAACGCGCACTCACACGACAAAATTTAGAAGACACCATGCCAAAGGATGTGTTGACCGCCTTTACCTGCCAAGGTCAGAAGGCGAAAGGGGATTGTTAGACGTAGCAATCTTTGTCATTTGCAGATTACAAAACTAAGAGATTATTTCAAGAGTAGTCATGACCCTCTTCATCAGTTACTTCTTTGTTTAGATAAAGACTACACTCTCCTAAAGTTATCGGAAAATTTTGAACTACCAATAAATGATATAAAATCCCGTTGTGCAAAATGGCTCGCTAAACCCTTGTATGGACAATTCCCTAATTCTCTGCAGGATGTCAATGTTGACAAGGAAGAATCAACTTTATGGTCGACTCCATGCAGAGACTGAAGGGTTTGTGTGTGCTATACAGGATCAAGGAATTCCAACTAGATATTACAGAAAAGAAATTCTGCATGAGAATGTCGATGGATTACGTACAGCATGCCACACCTGCAATGAAACAATCCATTACATTGTTTCTGGTTGCCAAGTACTCGCCCCTCTGGGCTACACCTGAAGACAAAATCAAAAGTCAAAATAATACACCAACAGCTAACTGAAAACTTTAACTTGGTTGAAACAGTTACCCCCTGTTTTAAATTCGATCAACCACCTGTCTTGGAAAATGGAAATGCCACTTTGTACTGGGATAAGCAAATCATTACAGACAGAATAGTAGATCATAACAAGTCAGACAAAATATTAATAGACAAATCTAAAAGAAATTTTATTATTATTGATGTAACTGTTCCTTCCACTAACAATTTAAAAAAGACAGAACAAACAAAAATTCAAAAACATCAGGCACTTAAGACCTCAGCTTCCTTAACTTCTTGTTTATTACCAGGGCTCCTTTTTTCTCTCTCATTGTGTATACAGTATTTATAAATATATTTTCGTTTTTTTCAGTTATTTTTCATCTAAAAACATTTATCCATTTCTTTCTTAATAACTCTTCCAACACTTAAAGGTGGAATATGCTAGTAAGTTATTATACTGTAGGTCGTCTCAATGCTATGAGATCTTGTGTGCAGTGTGAGAAATTATGTGATCTTAAGTTGTAGACATGGGTGACGTTTCTCTTTGAATTAAGGCCAGTACATGGAACTTGTGGGAACGAGTTCTTTTGCAATGGCACTCACTCGCTTCGGTGCAAAAAAAAAATATTACTCTCTAACGTTTGCCGATGTTTTATAGAGTGCTTGTAAAAAGATTCGTCGGGTTTTGAACAATTCGCTTTCGTAAAGTATAACACTTGGAATAACAAATGGTACGTACAAATCATCGTACTTCCTCCCGTCACTACACACGTATGTGCTGTAGTCTAAGTTCAGCCCACACAAACCGGCATTTTCACAGGTACCCACAAAGAAAAAAATCACAAAGTATAAGGTCCTGAGATCTAGAAGGTATCGTACGATGTATAATGGTATTATAGTGGAATTCTTCGTTAAGGTTGAGTCGCACTTCATTGTGTCAATCAATTTAGATGAAGAAGAGAATTGTTGAATTCGTCTAAAATCAGATCTAAGTACGACTTACCCGTCTCAGATTTATATTCGATGAACCTTTTGTAACCCTGTATAATTCAAAGTTAAACTTTAAAGATAATACACAGCTATTGATAGAGCTATACCCTTATGTGCGTTAGCACCTCTTATAATTCATCTGAATTTCTGGTTTATCCATGTCAGCTTTGTTATCGAAACATTTATTTTATTTCCAATTCTGCCGTACAGCATTCTGTTATTTAATTTTATCACCGTACGTCTCTAGGGATGATGAAAGAAAACTAAATATTCCCTGTGGGATAAAATTGTGAGAATTCAGTTGAGAGCGTTTTCCCGTGCGAAGTATACATCGCACATCTTTGTAATGAATTGATCGACCATATCTGAAGATCAATCATTACCTCTTTGTTTTTTCAGTGATTTGCAAATATTTTGTTACTTCATTTCCTCGAAGAATACATGACGAGTTTTCTTTCTAATATACATTGTTTTATTGTTATTTTCATTACCGCCTGCACTATATAGATCACGCCCTTACCAATATGTTCATTTCTTGATATACTTATGACAGCAAATTAAATTTCTTAATGAGTTTTCAGGGTCATTTCAGCTTCATAAAACCGTACAACCTTCTGCCAGTATAATTTTCTCTCGTGGCATCTCTATAAAGACTAGATAATATTTGTAGCTCGGAACAATAGAAGTAACTTTTAGGTAAAATAATATTTTTTAGAAAAAAGTATAATATTGCTTAGGACTATTTCCATATGTGACTCAAATATTTTCTTTACAATTTTAAAACTTTATGACAATTTAATTCACGAATATTCATCTGGAAACTGACACACAATTTTTTTCATAGAATCGAGTTTTCACGTGTCAATAAAACTCATTTGCTTCTTCTGATTTTAAATTTGTGAGGAAATATAAAAAAATGAGTCGAAAGAAAGAAAACTTTAAATGGCTATAAACTATTGTGTAGTAACATCACAAAAACCTTCATCCAAAGGCAACTTTTTCAGCCAAATGAGATCTCTAAATCATGTGAAAACGTGTCGTGAGGAGGGAGGGCGTTTGCAGGGCGGAGCCCACCAGAGCACACAGTGGGTTCTAATATGAAAAGCTAACAAAAAAAACGAAAATATTTGTTATTCACTATCTTTTTATACCAAGGGTCTTTGATTACTAAAGTGAAGTCACCACATCATAAATGAAAAATAGATTCAACATTGTGCCGAAAACTGAGCAAAAAACGTTTAAACTTACTAATTTTGGAAATGAAATTGTCAAGTTATCACTAGTAACAACTGAACCTTTTAAATGGTTAATATCAATAAAAAATGTTTCACAAATTAATTTCTTAAAATTAATTTTTAGAGTTGTAAATGCCTCTGAGTATTTATTTCAGTCAGAACGACGAAACAATAACGTAATGAAAAATTCTTCCCGTGAAATATGGAGTTCATTAATTAATTAATGAAATTATCAAATAAAATTAAAATAATATTACTCAGACATGTTAACTTTGGTACCATGCATTATTATTCAATAACATTGTGTCAGAAACAAGTATCTAGTGCCAATTTCGGTTCTCGATATCTCCCGAAATCACCATATTGAAGGATAAATGTTCCCTATATTTTTGGGCTATAACATTTGATTCGATTTCAAGTAACAACAATTAATATTCTTACTTCACTGGAATACATATTGGAATATAACTCCTATTTTATGAAATTTATTTAATGGTTGTAATTTTTAATTAATCGCAGCTAATGTTTAGAAAAATAAACTCTCAAGATATTGTTAGTGAATTTCCCCCCGCATTGTTGAAATTGAACGGGTAATGGGAACATTATGCTGACACCATAATGGAAATTTTGTTTGAAAGGAATCGGAATAGAATTTGGAAGAGAGAAACGATGTAAAAACATGTGGAATCGGTACATCATGTGACACTTAGGTCCAGTTTCACCAAGTTCGATCTCCGGTGACGTGGGGAATTTTCATCACACCTCAACTGGCTCCCAGGCCCACTCAACCTGTTGTAAAATGAGTACCAGGTTCTATCCTGGTGTCAAACCGGTCGGAGCGAGATTCTGACCACATTTCCTTGCCGAGTCGCCGAGATGCCGAGGTCATGTAATTGCGGAGCTCTACCCTCCGCGAACTCCTTGGGCACCTTCGGGGCCCGTCCAGGGATAGTTTGACTTTGACATCATGTGATACTTAGGTCAAGTTCCACCAAGTTGGTTGATTGCCTTAATGCCTTGAACGAGATTGAACAACAAGATGCGGTTTTCACCCGTCATTATTCTTATTTACCCGCAATGTACTGCAAAACTACTACCAACCTAGAGAATTCTTCAGAGAATATCGATTAACACAATCGACGATTAGTTCTCCATGGTGAAACGCATACCCAATAATCTTGATTACCTAATTACGTTTAAGAAAATGGTGATAAGGAGAAATTGGGCTTTAGTATCGACTGCACGTATGAAGATTTTCGGGTTCAATTTTGTACAGCTTCTCGTGGTTTGAACCCACTGTGGTGTGAGATGTTCTGCGAATCGCCGGCGCCCGTTTTGCAGCCGACGCGGTCCTAGAGGGCGTCAGTGGTTGAGACGATGGCGCCATCCTCTCTGGAGACCCACAACCATCACAAACAGGAGCAGGTGTTAAGCCATGCCTTCATGGGCGAGATTAAAACATCGTCACATCACAAAATGAAACATACCAATACATGAAAGAAAAATTTGGAATTTTCGGAAAGTTTAAACATAAAACCTCCAGCATCCAGTAACAAACGAACATTAGCTTGGAGGAAACTCGAAAGATTTTTAATGTACTTTGTTACCGCAATAAAAAGTAAATCTATATTTTTCAAGATAAAAAATAAAACCTGCTCTGAACTATTCATTAAATCATCAGATTATTCCTGAAGTTTCATGCTGTAAATACTTAGGTGTTATAAATTCTCGTGACTTAAATTGGACAGATCGTGTTACATACACAACGCAGAAAGCTTGGAGAGCGCTGAACTTCGTAAGACGCGTACTTAGAATAGGGAACTCAAAATCTAAAAGTTTGGCATACACTTCATTAGTTCGACCTATACTGGAGTACGGAGCCGCTTACTGAGACCCGTACAGGGAGTGTCAGATCAATGAATTAGATCTGATACAAAGAAAGACCGCGAATTTTTTAGGGACAACACACGTAATATTAATTTAGAGTGGTACACACTTTCCAATCGAAGAAAGTTAGCGCGTCTTTGTGCCCTCTTTAAAGCCTAAATGGGAGAACCTGCGTGGAAATCAGTGAACGCTAGGCAACACAAACCGAACTACATAAGTCGCGTCGACAACAAGCGTAAAATAAAATGTAGGAAACAGAAAACGAATATTGATAAATACTCCTTTGTGAATAGAGCCATTGTAAACTGGAACAACTTACCTGCAGCAACACTTTCGAACTTACCAAAAAGAGTAAAATGTTTCCGCAACCGACTTCTCGCTTCCTTGAAATAGGAACATATGTGAAGTGCATTGAAGTGTAGTGAGGTGATTGGAGTCTAAGGGTATAGAAAATGCTCAGAGTGAAAGTAGTGAAGTGTACGTAATTGCTCTCAGCAACTCAGTTATGGTTTTATTTTTTATAGTTGTTAATTTCTTTTATTTATGTTATAGCAATAACTTTTACGCTAAGGGTATAGGAGTAATGACATATGTGCGTATATTGAGCGTGTTTGTACGTATGAGTGTGTTTCTGTAACTGTTTGTAAGCGAAAATGTGTTTGTGTTTGTATGTGAATATAAATAATGCACACATGAGCCTCATCAGTTGCGGCGGTTAGGGGAGCAGGGGACTCTTTGAAAGAATTTCATTTTAACTGTCTAAAACTGGGAATTATAAATAAACTACATCATCCTTGATGTGATAATCACCAATTGTTCTTCCTTTGATTTATTTCATTAGTTAAATCATACTTACTGAGCCTCATGTAGATATATAAATTCCTTAATCTAATTTCTTTTTCGTTGTAACCAAGTGTAACAATTTTCTAAGTATTTTATTCCGATTGTGTGAGTATTTTATCGATATTTTTTATAGATATTGATGATTTGTTTTTAAACTTCGTATTATATTATTATGTATGTATTCTTTTCTATCTGCCACCGAACATTGCTCACTAGCAGACTAATAAATTATTTGTTATTAATACTAGATAGATTATTTATAGCAATATTACCAAAATACAATAACATTAGATCGGCCTTGTGTAGATTCTCGCTGAACATGTTACCAATTGGTCTTTCTTCATTTTCTTGTATTACACAATGTACACGCTTCGCGATGTGTTGTCGCCAAGGAGACTGTATACAGGAGTAGAAACGTATGTACGAAAAACGGCGTCAGTTGGGAAGTACGAACCCCTCTTCAGCGCAGTCAGACGGTGACACTGGAACTAATTCAAATGGTCTAAAAAGATCCGATTCTCTTCATACTATGCGTGTATTGTAAACAAGGAGACTATTTTACTGTTTACATTTACATAAGAATAACTCGTTAACCAAGAAGGAGTTATAAACTTCACTGTAAGGAAAATGTAAATGTAAACAGTGCACGTAAGGGATGGAGGGAATCGGATCTTTTTAAACCAGTTGAATTAGTTCCAAAATCACCGTTTGACGGCGCTGATGCTTCCCAACTGACGTGTGTGTATATTAGAGAGAGAGAGAGAGAGATTTTATTTTTTCCTGGGTAAAAGAAGATAAGTCTGAGAAAAATCCCAGGCAACGCCGGGTAATCTGCTGGTATAGAAATAAATGGGGATTACAGTAATGAAGTCGCATGTAATTAAAGTTTTGTTAGCATTGAGGAGCAAATACGTATCATGTTTCGTCACGTAAGTATAAATAGAAAATCAGTCATCCCACTCTCGTTTATTCGGTCTAGTTCGGTTATCAAAATATTTA
>NNCF01135298.1:0-11409 GCA_002313205.1 Laupala kohalensis | reverse complement strand
GGTCATACGCAGTTTGTACTGTTTTTTGACAATAAATTTATTTATTTATTTATTTATTTATCCTATTCGTAAATTCTACGTACGTTTTCATACGATTCTGATCATAATATATTTTTCTGTATCCAATTTTTAAAACTGGCAAACACATTAATTAAAATGTTCTTACATTGTGTTGGCATATATATTTTGTGTAAGATTCACGTGCCTATGATACTTCATCAAGAACGTTTTGGATGTTTACTTGATTCTTTTCCTATATTACAAAGTGTAGGAGAAGAAAGTATACCGCCTTAAAACTTAGTACTTGCGTAGAATGGTTTTAAAAATTGTCAATCACTTCCAGCATTTGACTGCTTGATTGATTTTCCGTGTCAACTCTTATAATTCATAGGAGCAAAATGAGAGAAAATATCTCACAACTTTTTACGATCATCTTGATTCCTTCTCAGTCTAGGCTTTTTTACGGAAATATTTTTGAGGGATCTGTTTTACCTGAGCACTTGTATTTATTTTAAGATAAATACGATTGGAAAATAGTGCTATTTTTTAACTTTGTATATCACTATGATAGAAATATATCTTTTTGGAGTTTAACCCAAAATTGCGAAGTTAGGAAACAGAAAAAGCATTTAACTTCCTGGATCACATTTGAAACAAAAGAATAAAAAATATCAAAATAATCATTTTATTTCATATAATTTCTTTAATAGAAGCTGTAGGACGTACTGCTGAACTCCAGAATCATGAAGAGAAATATTTAGAATGAATCACATGTGTGCTCTTGTATCTCATATGAAATACACAGCAACCTTCACATTACAGTAACATTAACGAGAGCGCGCGCATTGCAGCAATAGCGTTTCCATACGTAGTGCTTTCAGTTCACCCCGAGATGGCAGCACCAGCCACTTGAGAAATTACGACCAATGCGCTCCTACTACTTTACTCCTCTTGGCCAAAAAACATTTCCAATGCCACTTGTGTTTGTTTCTTCGCATATGTTAACTTATCAATTACATTAAAATACCAAATAAGAATATACAAATCAAACTCCTCATTGTTTTATTTCTTTTTATTTTGAGTTCCCATCAGCTTCACGATTTTTGTTCACGACTGGTATGATGCTCTGAATCTAATATTTATTTAAAGATAGTTCAAAGTATATACATTTCCTGAATCATAATATACGTACTCCTGGAAAACTTTTATCACTTTTCTCACAATAAAAACAGAAGACAAAAATTTTCCCTTATTTAATGGAGTTTTCATTCTTCATGCAAATGATTCATGATGGTTCATTCAAATACAACCAATGATAGATGCTTCAATCATAAAGAATAAAATAAAAATATATGATTCAAAAATTTTCCTGGTTTTTAGAAAAATTCTCGATGTTCAATACAAAATAGGTTTAAAACATAATTTTAGCGCATTTTTCATCTGACCATTTTCAATTCATATATTTTTTGCGTAATATTTTGTGTCAACGTTCTGATCACAAGGCCCCCTTTTCTATGGAATCGTAATTAGATACTTATCAGAAGAAATTGAAAAATGCCAAATTGGTGAACACAATATTATCACAAAGAAACTACTTATATTATACATTTTTATTTCTTTATTCTTCAAAGGTTAAAGAAAATAACATATGATAAATCTTTGTCATATATATAAGTGGAAAGGAAAACAAAATAAAAGCATAACTTTGTGAAAAGCGCAGAGTTCAATGTCATTTTCTTAGTGACATGTGACACTTGGTCTTTACAGATATGCCTGTAATACTCTTTATGCTCTTCCTTAGACAAATAACTAATGAGATAACTTGCAACATTCTAGACTCCATCTTTCACACGCTTTCATATTTTCAGTACCGGAATCTTACGACCAGTCACAAGTTCATTACATGGCTCTTTGGTCTCTACTCTTTGGTCCCTAGTTTGCAGAATTATAAGAAATATTGACAGCTTTTGAAAAATTTCGGTTCTTGTACTGAAGACTTGGTCTGCCATAGACTTAATATCCATGAAATTCGAACGTTTCATGGCTTCACTTAAATTGGCTTAAGTGCCTTACTTTCTTCCACTATTTCATGCTGATCAAAGGGTAAAAATGCCTTAGTTACTTGCCACCTTCTATCAGACAAAAATCAGAGATACAGATATGAAGCTGTGTCCACTAACAAGAAAGTTTTGGTGTATTATCTCAAACTATTTGTCAAGAGAAAGAAATACAGTCATGCGATTCTTGTTTTGTGCACCAGAGTTGTCACACCATATTATTAGTTTTCTTCAATTGTTATTCCTGTATTACACTTCAAATGCATTGAATTCAAAACAAAGGAATTGGCACATTACACCTCTCTTACGAAATTGGCCGGAAACTTAGCACTGGTGCCATTTTGTGACGGTCTTGGGAACTTTGTATAGTCTTCTGTGGATTTTCCCTATTGATATGTAATTCACCCTTGAGTAGAGTATCTCAATTTCTCAAATTTTAGCTCCTCGCAACTTTCTACTCATAAGTATCCAATTTTACTTACATGAAGGAATTGAGAAAGAAGGGATGATGGATTGCGGGGGAACGTAAGACTTCGAACAGACTTTGGACTCGAATTGCTGAAGGGAAATTCACCTGAAAATCTCATCCTCTTTGGACGTGTAGGGAATCAAAAGAGCGCTCATCCTATCCGCAGTACGTAAGGAAGATACGCCATAGCTATCGAAGAAAAAAATCATTAAACAAATTTGAGACTGGTCGTAAAATTCCGTTACTGTGGGCATGTGAAAGACATAGTCTGCAATGTTACAAGTTATCTCACTAGTTAAATGAATTAAGGTCGGAAAGAAGAAAGATCTATAGGTTTTGATTTGTTATTTGTCTAAGGAAGAACATAAAGAACATTACAGGTAGCAAAGTAAAGAGCAAGTGGAAATGCCACTATGAAAGTGAAATAGACTAAGCACCTTTAACAAAAAATGTTTTTTTGTTTTGCTTTTCTTTCCACTTTTATTGTATAGANGAAAGACATAGTCTGCAATGTTACAAGTTATCTCACTAGTTAAATGAATTAAGGTCGGAAAGAAGAAAGATCTATAGGTTTTGATTTGTTATTTGTCTAAGGAAGAACATAAAGAACATTACAGGTAGCAAAGTAAAGAGCAAGTGGAAATGCCACTATGAAAGTGAAATAGACTAAGCACCTTTAACAAAAAATGTTTTTTTTGTTTTGCTTTTCTTTCCACTTTTATTGTATAGATATCATGATACCCAAAGTCAAGGCGGCAAGATATCTGGTATGCTATGTGAAAAGATATCAACTCCTCAGTGCTATGCACTCCCTAAAATAAAAAGTTAAAATCTCGCTCATCCTCCTGGTTAACCCCATGTTTTCCTCACTACTTGGAAATAGTACGTCCACTGGTTTCTGATTTTGTTCTTTGTACTTTCCCTTGGGTATTATTAAGATACATTGGATCTCAGAAATTCATCGCGTGATAAAATAATACACCGTAAATAAACAATTTCTTGCTAAAAAAGCAGGTAAAAATTGTGTATGACAAATTGGAGGACATTAAGCTAATTTACTTTCAGAAATCTCATCAGTTCCTGTTACAATGCGCAAAGGGGATGCCGAGATAACGTACACAATTAATTAAATTTTAAAGCAAAAAACAATTAAAGTATTTTGTAAAATAAAAGTATACTATAACAATTGCACGATAAAGGAATTTAAAAATTGATAAATTTCTATTATTGTGTTCGTATCCTTTGTTGCTATTGGTTCATTGGAGCCCACACATATCTGCCGGTATTGTGCGAAATCTACCGATGAATCAGTGTGATCATGATTGTCTCATACCTACGCATTGTCAACTCACGCACCAATACTACCAAGTCCACCTCTAGCGGACACAAAAAAGTTACATTACGTCACCAGTGAAATTTCCAATCATCATTATCATAAACATTAATGCGCACATGTCCCAGAATATGAAAGTTCCTTTTCTGCCTAACCGGACGGAGCAAATCACTCAAAAGAAGTATCGTGATTGAGAGCATTAAAAGATGTGTCGACGATTCCCTATCATTTCATCTTTCCTCTCTTCCTTTCCAATATAACACCATTTTAAAATTAAAGAAAAAAGAGAAGAACCTACTTGACTCCTTTAAATAAAATGGATGTTACTTGAGTCCTGACAATTGACAGCTCCGACGCGACTCACTGCTCCGTCTATGTATATATATAAATGAATGTTTGTTTGTCTTTATGTGATCCTATACCATTCATCCGATTGTGATGAAACTTTGGCATGTTGTTGTGCACACGCCCGCTACGATTTCCGACACTGTACAACTATTCTAAAATAGATAGATGGCGCGCGTGTCGTTTCAATAAACGAATGTATTTCATATAATCCTGTGAACATTTTTGTTCGTTTTCTTCCTGCAATTTAATTTTTGAAATGAATAAAAGTGAAAATTTAATATCAAGAAAGTAGAGAAATATAACTAAGATATGGATTTAGAATTTTATATAGGAAACTTGGGTAACGCCAAGCTAAATGAGCTAAAAGAATCTAGATCTGCTGACAGGTATTTTAATACCACTATGTCCAACAATGATTTTATTTTAGTTTCTTTTCAAGTCCCTGGTAACGCCGGGTAGTCCTGTTAATATCATAAACTATTCGTAACTGTTCTGATATCCTGTTTAAGTGTTTCATCCTAAATATGAAAACTGTGTGAAACTTGTTTACAGCTATCAGATTTGGTAAAGTAGTATCTGCCATGTTATTCAGATAACTAAAATAGTCATATTATTAAAATAGTCATAGTTAACGCTCGTATTATCTTATTATATGTCAGTTTTATTCAATTTCCGCACAGTTTTGTAGCTAGTATCATATAAGCTTCAAAGTGTAATTAGTGAAACTGACTGACGCATTATAAATTTACACCACTTCTACTAATCATACAGACTTGAAATTTCACATCTACATTTAAATTTTATGACCTACATGAACAATGGTAGACCGATAGCAAAGAAATCGTCAAAATAATTCTCTTGGAGCTTGGTAGGAGTAAGCTCCCAAAATTTTTGCGGGTTTGGGATGGAGATGAGACCACTAGCTAGCGTATGCGAGATATCTTCTACAAAGCAAACAAATATATTTTTACGATATTTTGCTCAATTTGTATTAACTATACTTTACACAGCACTTGCGTCAATTCTTTAAATTTTTTGACCAATTCCTTTGTAAAGAAAGTATTACAATCGATCGAAAAAAGTTTTGAGATCTTTTCAGACGAATTGGCACTAGCAGAGTCAATTGTCAAATTTTGGCTATGATATCCATAGTCGTATGTGTATACATTATGAATTTTGTTCACCCGGTAACTCACGAACAAATCGATCTATCGAAACCAAACTTGAGATTTGAGTTTGAATGCACTGGGAATAGAGGTCTCTTTCTGGACAGCTCGTACCGACTTCACTTACACACAGCGCTCCATTTCCGGTATCGTAATATTATAAAATTTTATGCGTGCATTGAAGCATTTTGATCGGTCTATTCAGCGTACAGGTTGCTAAACTGCATTCCCGTACGTCGCACCGTTTTCAAGGTACAGCGAAAAAGTATTACGTAAAAAAGGAGTTATTTCGAAGGTTTTATTTTTTAAATCTGCCTATAAGGCTATAGAAAAGAGTTGCTTAATGTTTGAAAGTTTGAGGAAGTTGCACAAATACTTTCCAACCGTCAATTGCATGCATTGTGTATGAGTAAAACGTAGATAAAAAGGAGTTAAAATCGTCCATGGTTGCAATATCTGGATCAAATTTCTTCGTGTGGATGTAAATAGAAGCGATAAATCAGGTGGCGGTGGAGTGAGAATTTTTCTCCGAGACGACATTCAGTACAAAATTTTAGATTCGTCCAAAAAGGAGAAAATCAAAAACTAGAATATCTGGTAATTGAAATACAACTGTTAACCAAAAAATGTGTATTATCGGAAATGTACTCTCCTCCTAAAACCAGTAATATGGACAATATTTTTAATGTATTATCCAAATTTGTTTGTCATCACGAACATATTATTATAATGGGAGGTTTCAACTTCAATTTAATAAAACATCAGCCATACGCAGGTATTAATTTCAGAAACTTGTTAGTATGAATCTAAAGATTCTTCCACTCCAAGCAACATATACCAGAGAGGCCAAAACGTGGATTGATCATGTCATTGTGTCCAATATAGAAAATGTACTACTGCACGGATAGACACCCGTTGCGGGAATATCAAAACATGAGGTTATATACGTCTCGTATAATCTTAAATATCCTAGGTACACTCCAAAAATAATTAATTACAGAGACATCAAAAATTTTGATTTAGAAGCGTTTCAATTGGAAGGAACGATGCATTCGTGGGAACTCGTGTATAATGAAAACTCTTTAGGTCGAAAAGTCAAAATATTTTTGGATTTACTTACTCAGCGTATAAACAAGTATCTGCCATTGAAAACGACTCGCGTAACTCGTCCCCC
Source organism: Laupala kohalensis (assembly GCA_002313205.1). Classification (NCBI taxonomy): domain Eukaryota; kingdom Metazoa; phylum Arthropoda; class Insecta; order Orthoptera; family Trigonidiidae; genus Laupala; species Laupala kohalensis. The sequence goes on along the minus strand of NNCF01135298.1, from coordinate 4,862 downwards.
GGCTCCGTGGATAAGTAACGAAATACAAAATTTAATGAAGGAAAGGAAAGTAGACATAACATTTTCCGACGCACAAAGTGTGACAGTGATAGAACTATTTATAAAAAGTTAAGAAATTTAGTCACTAGTAAAATTAAAGTGCTAAAACTAATTATTTTCATCATTTTCGCGGAGCAAATCGCGATAGTAAAACTCAGTGGAAAACTCTCCGAAGTCTTGGTGTCGGGAAATGTCAATCCACATCACATGTCAATATTCCACTAAACGATCTTAACCAATAATTTGTGAATTCCGCTCCGGATCTTAGTAAAATCTAATACACTCGAATCAATAAAAGTTCCTGAAAAACAACATACCGATCTTTTCTGCTTCTCTTGTGTAAACTCTGGCACAATATTTAACATAATTAAAGTCTCAAATCTAACACATCTGGATCTGATTGCATAAATACTAGGCTCTTAAAACTTTGTGCTCATGTAGCAATGCCCGCTATTACAGACATAATAAACTTTTCTCTCTGTAGTGGTACTTATCCAAATGCATGGAAAACGGCTCTTGTTCACCCATTGCAAAAACAAAAAACCCTCATCCCACCTCTCCAAGCGATTATCGACCGATTAGTATACTTCCAACACTTTCAAAAGTGCTAGAGATATTGGCTCGAAGTCAAATAGAGAGTTACAGAATGAAAAACAGCATTTTAGACGAGAATCAGTCAGGTTTTCGAACTGGTAAAGAACGCCTCTATTGACAGTCACTGAGGACATTAGAAAAAATATGGGTCGCGGAGAAGTAACCATATTAATACTCCTTGACTTTAGTAAAGCATCTGATTACGTCGACCATGAAATTCTTTTAGCTAAATTAAAAAAATATAGGTTTTGCTAATCTAACATTAAAATGGTTCCGTGAATATTTAACTGACCGCGAACAACTCGTCCAATCCGATAAATATAAATCAAACGCTCATGAAACATAGAGGTATTGCTCAAGGGACAATTTTAGGACACCTAGCATTTCTCATCTATGTAAATGATATAGGAAAATCTTTAAAATATAGTTAATACCATATGTACGCTTACGATCTCCAAATTTATCTCAGCGGACGAACATCGGAATTAAATACTATCGTACAGAAAATAAATCAGGACTTGTCATCACTCCACACTTGGGCTTCCTATCTGGGTGTATTGCTGAACCCATCAAAATCTCAGTGCTTGATGATTGGTTCACGAAATTTACTTAATAGGTTCTCAGGACGCGATTCGCCGGATATTAAAATGAACAGTGTGTCACTTCCATGGTGCAAATCAGCGCGTAATCTGGGTATTTATGTAGATAGTAATTTAAGTTGGAAAACGCAAGTTGCTAAATTTGTCAAAATGTTTTTTCCTCTATGCATACCCTAAAGTGTCTCCGTAATTTATTATCCACTTCCACGAGAAAATATCTGGTAAATTCACTAATAATGCCACACTTTGACTACTGTGATTTTATCTTTTCCGATTTAATTTCAAAGCTACAACACAAATTACAAGTTACACAAAATGCATGCCTCCGTTTCATATTTGATCTACGCAAATATGACCACGTATCAGAATAATATTTAAAAGCTGAAATATTCCCTATTAAATTACGACGTATTCTCCACAGCCTCATCACGCTGTTCAAGATTCTAAATAATATTTTAATTTTTTTTAAATGGGGCTTTAAGGGCTCGTCAACACTTAACTCAACTTGCTATAAACTTTCAATATTTAAAACAAAAAAGATCTAGAAATGATGAACATCTCGTGGTACCACATGACGTGAGATGGAATAAAGTACCACATGACGTGAGGCATTCATATGGTGTCCATATATTAAAAAGAAAATTAACCTCTTGATTGCGACAACATCCCCATAGTATGAAATAAATAGGTACTTTTCCTAATACCTTACTTTTTTTAATTATTTTTATTAATTTATAGAATTATCATATATTTGCTTCTCTTGCAAATGTCACATCTATTTGCAACCACCCTTTCTTCTATCTCCTTATTCTTTAACGTATCTTCTCCGTCTCCCCTTCCACTTCTACCCCTCCCATTGTACGTTGTTGTTACTTCCCAAATGTAAGATACTGTATTATGCTATGTCCTGTAATTTGTAATTATTTTTTATGTAAGTTAAGATGTAAACCATAGTATAATGTAATCTCTAAGAGTTATTTTATTCTTTGTAAAATGAAATATATCCTAACTGTATTTATATTTTGTATGAAATATATCCTAACTGTATTTATATTTTGTATTTATATTTGTATTTTTGTAATGTTTCACTTAATTTTGGTACAGTCGTTATGTAATTTTGTATTCATTACTTCTGCAAAACTCTAATGAGATTCTTTTCTAATAGGTACTACATTACTTTATGAATCAATTTTACCTTATATTATCTTATAAATTGTTTGTTATGTTCGGCCTTAATCCGCCATCCTGATTGGGGTTTTCGCTGGGTTTCCTTCAATCGCTTAAGGTTCAATACCGGGATGGTCCTTAGTTTGTTTTCCCAGTAGTAGATATAGCAAATACCCTCCCATTAAAACTAATTTTGTAATGATATTGTACATATTTTTAAAGAGGTTAGGCGGAAGAGCAGACCTCGGTCTGAGTCTCGCCACTAATAAAGTCATTTATTTATTTTATTTTATTTTATTTTATTTTATGTGGAAGATATTTCATGCTGCCTATACTTGAATGTGTTATTATGATTTTTAGGAGTTTACCGTGTACTGTGATGATAAATACTTTGAAACCGATTGATCTTTTAAATATGTCATCTTGTTCAATAATTAAAATATAATATTTCTTTTTTGAAGTTTTTTTCTTAAATTTTTAGTGTTATGTAGATTATTTTGTGCCATGATTTTTTGTTGTGAATTATAATTGAAAAGTTGAGTGGGGCACTCTCCAGATATTTTTTATGTTGCACACCCTCCTATGAATTCGCTTTAATTAGTCCGTACTAAAAGGATAATGGGATTAAGAGGAATGATGTTCGAGACATTAGCGAAGGCCAATTTCGTAGAGTGGCTGAGAGAGTGATTGAGGGTGGAGAGACCAAATGACAGAAGACATGCAAAGGCAGAAGAGACGAGTAACTGTGGGAGGAGGAGGACGAGGAGGATATAAGTGAAATACACGCTGTAGATAAACTAACAGAACAACCCGGCGTTGCCCGGGGTTTGAAAAGAAACTTAAAACAATCATTGTTGGACATTCTGGTATTAAACCACCTGGTCAGTAGGTCTGGATTTTTGTATCTCAATTTAACCGGAGTTACCCGGAGTTTTTGTATAACATTCATATTATTCCCTATGTCTCTACTATCGTGATAAATTTAAAAGTTTACTCTTGTTAAAATCAAAACTTAAAATCCACGAAGAAAACCTACAAAAACATTTTTCAATATTGCATGCTTATATGTACGTAATTACGAATTATTTTAAAATCCTGGTAGAAGGAAAATACAATTTACTCTTCTTCTAAGGCACTACAACATTCCTTTGTAGAACGTTTTGGTCTGTTCTATCACAGCCTTCCATTCCTTTCTTTCAATTATTTTAGTGGTCCAATTCTTGATTTTCATGTTCTTGATTTTCTTTCAGCACATCATCTCTCCGCCTGTTTTTTTGGTCTTCCTCTCTCTTTGGTGGATAAGGGGAACCAGTTGAAGATTTTCTTCATTTCTGAATCATTGTCCATCCTGTGTAGACGCCCAAACCAGCTAAGTCTTAGTGCCTTTATAAAATTTATTATGTTTCTAGATTTAATTATTTCATCTACTTCTCTATTACTTCCTATTCTCCAGGGGCCACCTTCTAATTTTATTGGGCCGTATATTCTTCGCAAAATCTTCCTCTCAAATATCATTAGCCTTTGGATGTCATTTGCTTTGAGAGTCCATGTTTCGGCTGCGTATGTAACTACTGGTCTTATTACCGCTGTATATAGTTTTAATTTGGCACTTTTAGAGAGAAGTTTATTTTTAAACAACGCTTTATGAAAAAAAGAATGCCCTGTTTCTAGTTGTTTTTCTTTTTTTATTTTCTTCTTCGATTGAATTATCCCCGCTTACAACAGAGCCAAGGTATTATACAATTTACTCAGAATGCTTAATATACGAAGTGCGCAGTTAAGATCTGAATTCTTAGGTTTTCATTTCATTTTTAGGCTATGTACTTTAAAACAATGTTCTTCAAAACCTTCACATATTTTGCTTCTACGATTTGGCCACTCAGATTATACGGTCGGTGGATTGTCCGCCTCTCGTAACGCAATCGAACTCTGGGAACAATAGTCAACAGTTATGCGAGTGAAGATTCCCATCTACTGATTAGCAGTCAATTTTAATTGTTTTTCTGCTCTTGTAATTCATCAATATTAACCATACTTTGCATTTTAGTTGAATTAACTGTAAGAAGAGTCCTCCGAAATCTCAACTAATTTAATCGATTACTTTTTTCCGATTTCCATACCAGAGTCATTCGAAATAATCCACTTTTTTAGCATGATAAATGAATGGTTTATTAACCTATCTCAAATACTGTCATTTACTATCGGTTTACTTTGTTATCTTCTCCCCCTTCTATGTCATGTATATCAGGTGTGTGTTGCGGATCGGAGCAGTGTGTCTGAAAGTGCATGTGAGTCAAAAATAGTTGACAAAATATTTAATCGCATCCACTTTCAGTGGATGTCTAGTGCAATATATTCATGACAAAGTGATCGAAATTTATTTTTACTGTAAGTACCTGTCTCAATCAGCATGAAGTTTATATTTAACTCATATTATTGATATCTTTGTAACTTTTATTAACA
>NNCF01135293.1:32958-45626 GCA_002313205.1 Laupala kohalensis | reverse complement strand
CGGGACGCCTTTTTGACAATGTTTTTTTTTCCCTTCTTCTACATCCTGGCCCGGGATTTTTTTCGGTTTTCCTTTCGGTTAGAGGCGGATTTCTTATACAGGTTCTCTAGGCTTTGTCTAGGGGCAAAGTGTTTATTGTAACAATAAATCGTGAATTTAGTGTTTTTTCAACTCTTATGATATTTTTAAACACTATACTCAGAACAATCTATAGTTCGATAATAACTTGTACATGTAAATTTACAAACATATTTGCGGTAAATTACAAACATATTGACATTATATATGTATTATAACTCGCAGCTAACTTTTTATCTTATCTAAGAACTTTTGCTGAATTTTTTTTGAATCCGCCTCTGACTTAGGGAATCCCTTGATCGGAATTGATGGGATGGTCCCTTGCTTGCTTCCGGAGAGTAAATTAGTTTATTGTCCTCCACGTGGTCATACGCAGTTTGTAACTGTTTTTTGACAATAAATTTATTATTATTACATCGATATCAGTACAAGAGTTCATTTTATAAGACATTAAAAGAAAATGAATTTGAGAAGATGAAAAAAAAAACAGTTGAATACTTGAACAAAAGACTTGGACCATGAGAGAGTCGACTTGGTTTTGGTTTTTATTTGCTGGAATATTTTTATTTGCTGGAACATTTTTATTTGCTAGAATATACTGACGAGAAACCATAAATTTATAATTTACTTCCGCATTTTGCGTGCCAATGCCAATGTAGCTTTTCAGTTCAGATATAGCTGAGATAAGGGGAAAAGGGCACTTTCCTTCTTCTTCAAGGGATATAAGGGTCATAAGTTTCGAGTTTTATCGAGTTATAGAGGACTTCGAGATAAGGAGTTTTCAACTTAATCAATTTCGGCATATAGAGGCATATATTATTGAAGTTATTAGAAAATATAAAAAAAAACGACTTGTAGAAATTCATTTTACTACAGTTTGTACTCTGCTTTTTCGACCATAAATTTATTTATTTTTTATTTTACATTTGTGTTGTACATAATTACTAACATAACGACTATTTTATGGTAAAGGAACAACTTGAAAATATGCACTTATTAAAAGAAATCAGGGATTTTATTTTGAGTCAAAGAATTAACACATTCTTTGTCAATTGTCTTTTTGATTGCAGTAAATATATCGTCCTCGATATCAATACATGTTTCAATGACAATACGAAATCATTTCTTGGAATTGGTTATTGACGGTAACGAAACTATCAAGTAGTCTTGCGAAAAGAATTTCGATTTGCAGAGGCTGCAAAGTTTACATTTCGAGATATAGAGTCCGCTAGATTTGTTGTTCAAGTTAGAGAGCGTGATGTGTGTGGAAATAATATTCGGTTCGAGTTGTAGGGTTGTTTTGTACTTCAACGGAAGGGAATTCGCTAATTTTTTCGTCTCAAGAGAGGATTTAGAGTTAAAAAGTCTCGACTGTAGCACAAAATGAAAGAAACAGATGAAAGCAGATGAATAAATAGTGTTTGAATAAATGGTGATGTACAGAGAGTTGTGGCAATAGTTTGAGAATGACATAATAATACCAAAAAAAAAAAAAAACTACCTACAGTATTGAAATGTTTTCAAATTAACAACACGAAAAGACTCAAATTCCCTTATACTCAATGTCATGTAACTTTGCCGAAAACTATTCAACATGGCTGCCTAAAACAAATTGCCAACTCCTGCAAATTTAAGTAGTATCCGAAGAAATATTAATAGTACTCAGAAAAGCGAACGAATGTTTGCTGTAAAGTAATTAAAGTTAATAACATAACAAATAAAAGATACAAGGTAATATTCGTTCCGCACGTTCAATGCAGAAGGATTGCACCACAAGAGCAAGTGCATTTAATTTTTCAGTAATTCGAATGATACCAATATTATTACTCTTATGGACAATATCGAAGTAATAGTGTTGAGTAATTTACTGCGAGTAATGTATAATAAACTAATAAAACTCATTGCGTTTCCCTTCACGTTGTTTTTCCTTAAGTTAAATTTTCTGAAAGGAACGAAACGTACCTTCGAGTATAAGAATAAATATTGAATTCAAAAACAAGGTTATGGTTAGTTCGTTTTTGAGGTTAGGTTCGGACTTAAAAAATTAAAATTTTACTTTTTTTCATATCGTCAACGTTCGAACCAAGTATATAAAATGCAACGTTACAACTCAAAATACTTATTAGAATAAGAATAACCTTTATTCCACTATTTACAAAGGAATAATACTGGCCTTCGGATCTAGTAAATTGAAGGCCGGCTCGGAGAACAATAGTATAAGATGAAGACAGTAAGAGTCAATCAGCCATCTTACAAGTAAAATCCTTGATTCGGGAAAAGTGTTCACTTTAGCAGCATGTTTACAGTCTCATGTTAACAAGTTTATGTTAACTACGTTGTCTTAATTAGTCCAATTGCATTCTAAACACTTTATCCATTGGGATAATGATGATAATGACAACAACACGAAAAAGTCCAATAAAAAGAAACGAACGGAAACATAAAAAGACACTTTAAAAGACAAAAAAAACAATTAACTTGAAATAGTTTTTTCTTCTTCTTTTTCTCAAATTATTGCATTTAACATAAAACCTAATTTTTAATTTAAAAAAAACAACACTTTTTGGGTTAATCTAAAAGATGTTTTGAAGAAATATTCCTGGTTTTCATGATTCTCGGTAATTTGTTAAATATTTTTGGTCCTAGGAAAACAAATCTCTTCACCTTAGGTCAGATACACAATTCAAGAATATTATATCAAAAGGAATAAGATAATTGGTATTTTTGTTATGATTACGCTTCGGGTACGAGGTTGAAACTAACAGGGAATATCTGTGATATCTTTCGGTCAGGTGAAAATGGCGACGAGTCGGGAATCGAACCCGGGATTCCTGCAATGATCGCAGGGGTGTTAACCACTACACCATTTCCACCCAGGGCTACAGTTGTCGGAACGGTTGGAGTAGTGGTTAATACTCCGTTCGACCAAAACAGGAGTGTGGGATACTCGGAAGGAGTACATGCGGGTCTGGAGGGGAGGGGGGATTGGAAGTGGGCTGAGGGGAGGGGGTTAAGGGGGTCTATAGCACCCCCCTCCCCTTCCATTGGACCTGAATTGTTTAAAATTGAAATAGGTAAATGGCATACTATGTAAAAGTGTTACCAGATTAATAATACTTATTAATTATAATTGTTATTCTTATTAATAATACCAGATTATTAATTGTTAATAATTTATTTGAAGAGTAATATTTATAAAATTAATTTTGTAAATCCATATTCTAGAAACCAAAACCGAGATCCGCCACTGAATACCTATGCTTGAAATTTCGGGCGTGAAGGTTGGCGGTAGTGAATCATGCTCCGTCAGGTGCTTTGGTGGATGCCTCGGTGCCATGATATGCAGAAAAGATGCAAAGTAAACGACGGAGAGAAGACTTTTGAGTGACAAAGAGAAGATTGATTCTTTGAAGTCTCTTTAGTGGGATATTAATTATCGCTTCCTTTTTGTTTCTTTTTTCTTCTTTGTTTCGCGACGCATTGTTGCCATCTCTCTCTCTCTCTCTCTTATTATGCAATTTCCTTGGAAAATGGCGTGCGGTGTAATACCTTCGAATGTTTTGTGAATAAGAGAGGTCGCTAACCTTTCCACATTAATGTTGAATACATTAACTGCAATTCCATGATGAATGTATTCAACTTTTGAGAACGTTATTCATCATGCGTTTCGAGTCCGATGAGCACTTCTTGGAAATAATTCTGAGGATAGATGTGTTTTATCGATTGAGGACCATTTAAGGAATTATATGCGTCACAGCGACTGGAGGCTTACGTACCTCTAAAAACGTTTTAAGCGATAGTTTGAACCATTCTTTATCCAGTTGCGATGAACTTTCATACCCTTACGGCGCAATTTTTTTTTTATTATTTGACTTTAAATTACTATGGGCTTATATGGAGAACCTTTCGCGACCACATATCTTTTTTTAATATTCCGACATAAGTATCGGGTTAATATAACAAAAAAAAACTAACCAAAACTTAGCAAATATTAATAGAAACGCAATGGCGTTCAGATTTTCATATCTTACGGGGCATTTTCAAGAATAATTCACGAAAACTGTGGAAAATACTGTTCTGGCGGAAACGGTAGCCGCATCACGTGACTGAAGACAAAGCGAGACACTCATAAAAAAATAGTCAAACGACGATCTAAATTTATTATGAAGTTTTAAAAGTAGTAAAAAAATGCTTTTGGCAAAATAATTTTCTTCTTTTCGGTTGGCTATAACTTCCTTTCTATTTCCTCTCTCAATAGAAATAGAGCGATTGCGGCTCCGGGGAGAGTTTTAGAGTGAGGGCGATATTTTCGTATCGGCTCTTTGCGTCCAGTTCACACTCACGAAGTTACCCCCTGGAAGTAGCCCCTTCGGTGGCTAAGGGGTTAGCGTTCTAGCTCACAACCAGAGTCACTCCGCCCGCAGTTCAATGTGTAGCTCTTCGCTCCAACGTCCCCAAATCATGTATGTAGCTGTGAAGTGATTACCCTCCTTCTGTTCTCCTCCCACTAACATCTCCAGTATCGCTAACATCTCTCCAAGTTGTTGGTAACCTTACTAAAAAATAACCCTACCACCCACCCTCCCATGTAGATAAGTTTCAATAGCACTAAGTTACATTTTCCTCCCGTGTACAAATACTAGAATCAAAAATAAAAAGATGCAAGTACCTTAACGAAAAATTTCCAGTCACATTGAGAGAATTATACGGTATTTAGAATAGATATAACTTAGAAATATTGATTGATGAAAACATTAAAATTATTACGAGAGTAGAAAGTGCGTCGCTAATTTTACCTCTACAATTATTGTTTATTTCATTTCAAAAAATGACATGTGAAATTACTTTTATTTCTAGGATTGAGTTACAATCATTACAATTCTATAAATTGATGTGTTCCAAACCTGAACGGAAACCATCACCGTTTTCATTGAGTTCTGCAACCGGTCTTTGAACGGGAACTGTTATTGGCAAACGCAGTTCAAATTGGAAGTCAACGCATTCTATACGTAACCTTGGTAATGATTCAAATGAGGATACGATCCGAAGCTATTTTCAATTCGATGAGCTTCTCATCTTCAAATGAAATCCACGGAATACCAGACGATCTTGAATGGCGTTGCCTTCATTTTGAACGCGTTGCATCAACGCAGACTTCAGTTGTTCGTAATGGTATTTTATTCCACCGCCAGAGCGCTCTCATGTATTCGAGTTTCTTTTGTTCGAATTCGAGATTTACGAAATTTTTTAAGGTTCGACCAGCACTCGATCAAAGTGAGATGTGGAATTGCTTTCTTAATTTTTATTGTAATTGTTATAAACCACAACAATATGGATAATAATGATAAAAAAACATGATTTCATTTCTATCTATGAGTTAATAGTACAGTACCAACAATATTCAAGAACTCCGTTGACTCGCATGAAATGCACAAGAGCATACAGTACACACATGGCGGCGGAGCGCAACGGTTTCGTGATATTTATGATCCTGAAAAAGTTAAATATCTTTCTCAAATGTCCGGTGAGCTGTAGATAAAAGTAATGTAAAAAACACTACGGAAAATTTGTTGCAAATTAAAGTAAACTTCAATTACTTTCGTGATTTTAAAGTTGGTTCTTATTTTTGTAAATAAGTGATACAATGTTTTTCACCATTAATTATAATTGCAATTATTTAATTTAAATGATCCCTGAGGTACGTTTTTCAAGGTGAAATCAAAATAAATACAAATGTCTTTCTCTGTTTATTCAGATTCAATTCTACCTACGTTAGTTCTATCTGAAGTTACAGGTGAACCACAGAAACCACAGCGCCAGGTAACAGATTAATTATGTAATATTGAATGTCGTTTGAATGCAAACGAAATGAAGCAGACTGTGCCTGCAAACAGACGGGACGGCATATTTAGTTGCGCACAAGCGCGCCGAGCTGAAGGTCCCGGTGCCGTCTCCCTTTCAACATGACAAAATTAATTTGTTTCTATTCATTTAACAGAAGTATGTTTTCTTTCTCGGAATTCCGGGACGTAAATCGTAGCATTTGCTTTTGCGCGAAAACGCCATGCAAGTCGAATAAGAAAGCAACAACCTGCGCTCATAACTCCAGAGACCACAAACGAAAATCAGAGATAGAAACACAATTCCGTACTACGATTGATGCAAAAGTGGAAAAAAAGCCATAGAGGGCGCCACGCTAACAATCACAATCTCGATGAGGAAAGTATTGAATATTTTTTATTTCACTTGTTAGATTCCTAGTGGTACCCCAGTGTAAATATACTTAAAGGAATTTGAGTCAAATTATTTTCGCACGTTTTTATAATCAAACTACATTTAACTCAATAATATTTTTAAAAAAGAGTGATTTCATTTGTATTTATAAATAACCTATCAATTTGACGGTAAAATGTCAATTCTCGGTGATCATGACGACTTATTTAAATATGATATAGACCCAACAGTCTTATGTCCCGATCACTGGGTCTATTTATATATAAGTGTATTGTCGGTGGTCAGCCGCACTGTTACTACACTCACTCCACAATAGGGAGAAGACTGATGATGACATTTGGCGTTTATTTTGAGGAAGTAAACGTTTAATAAATACAAAATCTCCATAGCGTCGTAGACATTCCCAAAAGACAATATGAATTCAAAACGAGATATTTTGCAGGGCTGTAAACTTTACGATATCGAGGAATGTGAACAATGCGAGTGCACGTCAGCGTAAAAGTGGAAGCATATGTATGCTAGTCGTAAAGGCTGCGTGACATCTCGCAGGCACGCAGTCAGTCAGAGACAGCCAGTGAATGGCGACAACTGTTTCTCACGCTGTGTTTCAATTGGACCCAGAAGTTTAGCGACGGAAGGCCAAGGAGGTGTCAACTGCAGTCACAGTGAGGCGCGTGGAAGAAATCATTCGTAAATAAATCATTTGGGTGGCCGTCATTTTGAAACTGATGATGCCGTAATCGAAGAGGTTACTCCAAGTGATCTAACTTTGGCAAAAATTATGCAATATAGCTGCCTTATACGATTTGCCAACTTCTACGAAAAGTTATATCCAAATAAATGTTAATACTAGTCACAAAAGCGACTATTTTCTGCAAAGAATGACAAGTTAATAACACAACAAATAAAGACACAAAGTAAATAAATAAATAATTTATTGTCAAGAGAGCTGTTGTACACTGTCTACGACCACAATAAAGGACAATAAAGAAATTTACTGCGATTAACATGCAATAAGCAAATAAGCACTTTTTTTACGTTTATGCCGTTTCCCTTAAGGTATTATGAGCGCGTTGACTAAAGTCAAGTTGCCGCCTATTCACCAGATTTGGAAATATTCACTAAAGTAGTTCTTATTAATTAGTATTTCATTCAACTGATTTTTTTTTTGTATTGGTTGAGGACAATTATTTTGTAATTTAAAAACTTGATAATGAATTTAGACCGTAGTTTGACTCCTTCTTTGACAAAGATCGCATTGTCTTCAGTCTCGTGATGCGGCTGCCGTTCCCGTTAGAACAGTATTTTCTACAGTTTTTGGTGATTTATTCTCGTAAATGCCCCGTTAGGTATGAAAATGTTAACATCATTGCTATGTTCCTATTTCCATTTGCCATGTTTTTTGAGAAGAGCTTTTTTTCGATATAGTATAACGGTATTTTTGCCAGGATATCAAAAAAAAGAAAAGAAAAAAATAATATCAAAAACGAAAGTGTCTCCATAATAAGCCTGTACTCATTTAAAGTCAAATAATTAAAAAATATGGGGTCGCAAGGGTACGAAAATTCATCGCCACTGGATAGAGAATTGTTCGAACTATATTTAAAACATTTTTGGGGGGCACTTAAGCTTAGTTGCTCTGACGCACATAGTATCTTAAATTTAAAATTTCGCAACAGTTTAATTTAAAAGCAAAGAAACATGATTACAGTAGCACCTGCAGGGCTACCAACGGGGCAGTTCCATTCGTTCCGGTCGAGCGGCGTCGATCGTTCACGTATTGACCACACGCGTAGGAATAAGTGCCGTTGAGCTTTAAGACCCCACACATACACGCGCTTTCATGGGTTGAGACTGCACAGTCTGCAGCATGCGGATGAAAGGGTAGGTATTCGTTGCAGATAATTTCTCGAGATCCAGAATTGCAACTTGACTCCGCAACAAAGACCAAGAAAAAGAAACAGTTGAGGGAATACCACTCGTTTTTGTTTTCCCAATCAGATTTTTCTTCCAGACAAAAATTATTTCATTGCTGAAGTATTAGAAACAATGTCTATTTAGATCTTTTAGGCACTGCACGAGAAGAACTAATTGTCTACTTCTTTTATTGTTGTATTTTTAAATGGGAAATATAGCTCAGTGCTAATGAAGGTTATGTACAAGGGTTGATAGAAGGTAGGAGTTGGGTGGTAGAGCTATTGTTGGTAGATGGGCCGGTTAGCTGAATTTACCGACGACTTTACAAAGTGAAGGTATTAGTAATATTAGTTAGTAATAGAGTTATTGATAGGAGGTCGATAAAACAAGAAGGGTTCGCATTTCAGTAATTGCAGTTGTATGAACTGGAACATTGATGCGTGCAAAATGTTTCTGGCCCCGCCGGAAGTCGAACCCGGAGTGTTTGGATGACGAGCAAGCACGCTAGTCCCTGATCCATTAAAGGGGTTAATATTGTTTGCATTGCACAGAAGTTGACAGATTGTCTGTAAAACAATTTGTTAAATTTTCTAACGTAGTGCTGCCGACAAAATATTTCATTTTTAATGGTCCACAATGAATTAATTGATGTAGTAATATAGGCCGCTATCTACAGGATGATCCCAAATTCATGGTACAAACTTTTAAGAGGATACAGGAGACACTAACAATCATTTATCGTATAGGAATAACATACGGGCGCAAGTGACGATCTCGTTGCTCGAATGATTATCCGAATAGCTGCTGCACTTGTGCGTGAAATGCATCTTTGGTATCCTTCGAAGTGTACTCTAATCGCTCCACCGACGCCGTCAGTATACACTTTGTTTGTCATAGCATGAGAATCGAACTGGTGACCGAGGTCGGCGATGGATTTAAATATTCAGAAATCCAAATATCCTGCCAACATAACGCGAGGTGCAAATATTATTTCTCTTGTGAAAGATTACGAAGTAAGAGCGTTGGATACATCTCTGTACCAATATCAAAAGACAGTTCGAGTGAAAATAAATATAAAAATCATGTATTGTCAAGAGAGAAGTTACTCACTACCTACGATCACGTTGAGCACAATTTACTGCGACAAATATACAATAAACTAATAAACACAATGCCTTTCCGTTCATGTGATTTTTTATTTCCTACAATATTTTAAAGTATTGTAATCGGTTGAAATTTGTTTTAAAAAGATCTCTACGGATCTTTACGAATTCGCTCCAGGAGAGTGTATTTTCAAAGTTTGAAGACAATGTCGTGTGTGTGTGTGTCTGCATGTTAAGAATTTTGTTATGTTAATGTTGGAGGCGCTTTTTTAAATCTTCCAAGAATGCAAATGGCGAACAGATATTTACGATAATAATAATAATAATAAATTTATTGTCAAAAAACAGTACAAACTGCCATGNAATATGTTTGTAATTTAACGCAAATATGTTTGTAAATTTACATGTAAAAGTTATTATCGAACTATAGATTATTCTGAGTATAGTGTTTAAAAATCATAATCGTTGAAAAAACACTAAATTCACGATTTATTGTTACAATAGACACGCCCTTAGACAAAGCCTTGAGAACCTGTATGATAAATACGGCTCTACCAGAAGGAAAAATGGAGAAAAGCCCGGGTCAGGATGGGAATACAGAATTTATGTACACAACCGTGCCAATGTTGAGTACACATAAAACTAAATTAATATGAGTCATACGGCAACACAACCGTGCAAGATAATAGTTTTTGAAATTGTTATAAGTTATTTAAAAAGCGCTATAGCAATGGCGTGATAAAGTACAAGACGAATTTAACTTTTATTAAAATCAATAAATTATTTTACAGTGTAGAAGCACTGGTGCAGGAGGTAGTTTTTAACCGCGGATTTGAAGATATTCAATTACATAATGTCTTTTATATTCTTGGGCAGGGAATTATATAGAACGATTTCCGAATGATAAGGTCCTTTTTGGCAAAGAGTGGTTGACACTCTAGGCCAATGAATGTTATTACTATTGCGAGTATTGTGTTCGTGAAAGAGACTGTTTCGTATAAAGAAAGGGTGGCACTTCAGTAATTCGGTCTAAAAAAACACGACCGTTTCATAAATATAAATGCAGGGAAGTGTTAAGATATTTAATTCCTTGAATAAAAGTTTACAAGAGTTTANTTACAAGAGTTTCGGGGATGAGATTTACAAATTATCCGAACTATCCTCTTCTGAATTCTGAAAGTTTGAATACTCTGACCGGAATTGCCCCAGAAGGGAATGCCGTAATGTAAATGGGACTAAGCGTTTGAAAAATTAAACGGAACGGGAAATACGTGAACTAACTGCGTTAACTAAGAATGCGTAACACAATTTGCTTAATTGGGAATTAAGATTGTCAACGTGACAATTCCATTTGAGGTTGTCTTGAATATGGAGACCTAAGAATTTTGTATTCGTAACAGTTTTTAATTGTTTTCCGTTTAAAGAAAGAGAAACCTGGGGTAAAGGCTTTGTATTACTATTGTGAAATGACATAGACACTGTTTTGTCAGTGTTTACAATGAGGAGATTTGCATGGAACCCAGTCGGAAGGTTAGACAAAACGTTTTGAGCGTCGGCGTGTTTACATAGTGAATTAGTGTCATCAGCAAAAAGAACCATTTTGCAATCTGATGTGGATGATGACATGTCGTTCGCATACAATAAAAAGAGTATAGGGCCGAGAATTGATCCTTGGGGTATGGAGAAGATAATTCAAGCAATCTATTGTTGCTTATGTTATTATGATATCTACGATTTTACCTTGTATTGTGATGACAAATATTTTGAAACTGTTTGATCGTTGAAATGTATAAATATCTTTTTTTAAATCGTTATAATAGAGTATTATTTCATTTTTTGGCAAAGTTTATACTTTTTCTTAAATTTTTAGTTCCAATAGTTTCTGATATGAATCGTAATTGGAAAGGTGAGTGGGGTCCACTCCAATTTTTTTTTCTTCAGTTAAATTTTCTCACAGCAGAGACACGTGACTTATGTGAAGTATGCGTGGTGTGGCAACCCTGTCGCGACGTAATAGGTGGTCTCCTGTAAACTGCTGTTTGGACAATAAATGATCGTATTCATCCATCAAAAAGAGCTCTCGAACCAGAGGCGTGGCTCCTTCTATTGCTATGACGAAAAGGAGTCAGTAGCAATGGTTGCGTCATGACGTTCAGTGAACGACAGGAACGAATCCGAGCGTGGGCTGAGCATCTCATTGAATCGACTCCCACGTCACTGCGATCGGCAGATGTTATCGAACGGTGATGCCACATCTCTTCAGTCAGACGACATCATTTAGAGTTCACGAATCCTAACTCATTTAAAATGGGACCAGTACTCCCAAGTTAGTCAAATCAATGAGAGGTACAATTGGATTCTTTATATTAATTGTAATTGTTAAAAAAAACACACACAATATGAATAATGATGAAGAACAAAAACATGNTACAATTGGATTCTTTATATTAATTGTAATTGTTTAAAAAAAAACACACACACAATATGAATAATGATGAAGAACAAAAACATGATTTAATTTCTATGTTTTAGTTAACAATATAGTACAAATAATATTCATGAACTCGCTTGACTCGATTCAAATGCCTAACAGGGCATTTATGCATCTCACTTCAAAAAAGGTAAAATAGCTTTCTCAAATATCCGGTGACCTATTGATACACGTAATGTAAAAATTACTACAAAAATTTTACTACAAACCAAAACAATTCTCAACGACTTTTGTGATTTAAAAGTTGGTCAAATTTTGAAAATAATTGCTTTCTTCATAACACGCAGTCATTTACAATAGCTATCATTTCATTGAAATGGCCGATGAGATATGCTTTTCAAGTTGCAAATCACAACAATGAGACGATGTTACTCTATTTATTTACGCCGATGTAAGATATTTTGCTGTTTAATTCTACTACTAGTTTCGACGAGAACACGCCGTGCTCTATGCTTCTGTTTCTACTCTCGTCTTCTTTAAGCCTCGACCGAAGTCAAGTTCCCAACTATTCACGGAAATAATCCACAAAAAGAATTGTAAGTAATTAATAAATTGCAGTCTTGATTGTTAATGTTGGAAGAGGACAATTATTTAGCGATTTTAATTCTTGATAATAAATTTAGATGGTTGTTTGACTATTTCTTTGACGTGGGTCGTATTGTCATCAGTCATGTGAAGCGACTGCTGCTATTTCTCTTGCAACATTGTCTTGTGCAGTTTTGGATGAATTATTTTTTGTAAATGCCCCGTACGGCGTGAAAGTATTAAAGTCATTGCGTTCCTATCATTTTCTCATATACGTACTATATAGAAAGTATTGTAATCGTGAAACAATTCGAAAGAGA
>NNCF01135282.1:7336-17545 GCA_002313205.1 Laupala kohalensis | reverse complement strand
TGATACAAGAACTATGGCTCAGACCGAGGCATATCATGGGACTGAGACGTACAGGTTACACATTGTTCTGTGCTGGTGAAAAGTTTAAACGTAGAGCATGTGTTTTAATCAAAGGTAAAAACGCTTGGGGAATACCAGAATCAGTTATTAGGGATCTCGTAGCTGAATGAGTGATATATGAAGAGGAACAGCAGGACAAGGATCTTGTTGTTTGCTCAGCGTACTTATCAGCGTAGCTCAGCGTATCCGGTGACTCTGAATCCCCACCTCTGGAGGAGTTAAGGAACCAATGTGGTACATTGCAAGAAATAGGGACTTAACAAGGTAGTGGACTGTGCCGCCAATGCCTACAACGGAATTTGGGGGGTGTACAGGCACCAATCGACGGGCCGAAGATTTGATTGCATACTGATCTGTAGAACTGATTTGAACGTCATGAATATTGGAGACATCCCGACCTTCAGCAATCGCAGGAGTGACGTAGTCATATACCCAACTCTGGGTTCCATGGATATCATGGATCAACGACTGGAGAGTCTCTACTGAACCCTCCCTGTCAAACCACAGACACATAAAAGGCTCTCTCAAGAGTGAATCCTAAAGAAATCCCAGACGAACTGACTACGTCTCGTTCAGGGAGGACTCGCAAGGGGGACTGCAGAATGCACCCCTGTATAGGTATGGCAACAGAGAGCTGGAGCTAGGGACAGCTTATGTAACTCACAATCTGGTTACTTCTTATGAGATGAACTGTCCAGTCGTGGATAGGAATAAGTTCACAGGAAGCTTCAGATGGAATAGCGACCTCGAATACCTTAGTAGGCTATGGAATAGAAAGCAGGGCTCTAAGGGATCAGTTAAGTAGGGAAATCTTTCAGGAGTTCCAGAGAGACAACAAGGCGGAAGTCAGGAAAGCTTCCAGAAAATCCTGGAGGCAGTTCTATGATGACATTCAGAACCAGCATGAAGCATTTAGACTTTATAGAATACCTACAAAGGACAGTAGCTGGGCATTTAAATGACTCCCTCCGGCGAATGTACATCGACAGAGGGAGAAACACTGAGCCTATTGTTATAGATACTTTCCTAAAGCAGCAACTACGAACATCGGTGTGAAATCATTAGATTCCTCAGGCCCGAGGAGGGAGGTTGGAATAAGGCGGTGGAGATCGTTACCTGCAATAGAGTGAAATGGGCAATATCGTTTGCACCTTTCAAAACCCAGGAGACGACGGAGTCTTCCTTGCACTTCTTCAGAAGGGAGGGGAAGACATCATACTACATCTCGTTAAGATTTTCAGAGGAGTTCCTGACAAGACGGAACTAATTGTTTTCACAACGAGGAGCCGGGACGGTTTGTCTGATTCCTTTTTATTTGCAAAGAGGTTAGACAGGTCAACGTCGATCAGGTATCTCGGGGTGATGCCAGGCTCAGTTGGACAAAACACGTTAAATATAAGGCAAAATCCTGTGGACCTATCGTAGAGATATTGGGAGGACATGAGGACTAGGACCAAAAGTGATCCATTGGCTCTAGTTTGTTGTCATAAGGTCTACGATTACTTTCGCGTCATAAGGTCTGGTGACCTGGTTCCGCGATAGGAACAACAATTGCCAGGCTAAATAGCGTAATACTAGTTTTGTAGAAATAAGCGGAGTACTGGGTGCTACTCTACTCAATGCCATGGAGGCGCTTCTATGTCTCCCACCAATACACTTGTATTATAAGGAGATGGCAAGAATGGGCGCTTACCTCTTACGGTCACTCAGTGGGTGGTCTTTTAAAAAAACCGCTTGAAAGTCACTCATCAATTTTGACAAGGCTTCAAGACCCATGGCAGGGAAGATTGGGGACCTGATGGGGCCTCGGTATAGTTTGGACTACAACCTCTCCGTACTGATCTCCACGACGGAGGACTGGGTCACTAGAGTCGGGGCTTGTCTCGAGGACCGGAGTCATATTTGGTTTACGGATGGCTCGCGGAAGGGAACGGAAACTGGCGCAAGGGTCTGGGGGTCTAGTCTAATACAAGTATCTCCCTGTTGCTGGGGGTAAACACCATTGTTTTCAGGCAGAGGTATTTGTTATACTAGCCTGCGCTAATCATATAGAGAACATATCTGGAGTCAGGTGTCCGTTTAATATATGCAGCGACATACGCATTAAAATTCACTATAATCACTCTAAACTATGTGTCACTATTAAATACAATCAGTCACTTTCCAAAACTATATTCTGCATCAATTCACTTCTCACATTCCATTTAAAAAATATTGGAAAATTGGAAGTTGAAAATTGAAATATCACAACAATAATAGAATTTCATTTATTTATTTCATAAAGTAATTTATTGGATTGCCAACATTTCGAGATTCATGTTTATCTCATCCTCAGAGCGGGCTAAAAGTACTAATACAAAACGGTAATATGCAGAAATGGTATTTTACATCATATTTAATGCATTAAATAATAAATAATTACAAACTATTAAATACTGTAACATACATGTAATGTAGTACATCAAATCTTTCTTTTAAAAAATAGTTATTTACAGTAAATTGCATTTCTAAAAATCTTTAAAACTTTTTAAATTTCTGATCAAGTTTCATGGAAGGTTCAGTTCTCCGTCATTGTAGTTTAAACACTAAAGTATTTACAGTGTGTGTAACATAGATTCATTATATCCATTGCCAACATGACATTCACAAGCATAAAAAGGAACTTTTTTCTTCTTTGAGCAAATATAATACACTATCATAGTCTTCGGTGAAGATGTTATTCTCAATCTGTGTATTCATGTTTTTATTAGCCTTGATGCAACAAGTCTCTAGTATTATACGTTTAAAGTAATTTTCTTCCATTTTTTAAATTTTTGTGTTTCTAAATTTCATCTCATCCGTGTTATCTACAATGTGACACATAGTTCTGAGTGATTATAGTGAATGTGAATATAGTCAATCTAATAATCTCAACTTTGAAGCCGCATTAAAATACGCAGCGTTTCAGGAGAAATGAAAAGGCGCATGAACTGGCAAAGCTGGGATCCAAGGGACTCTCTGTTTACCCAGAATCCTTCTCTGGAGTATCGCCACGAAAGATTAGGCTGGAGATAGTCAATTAGACACATTAGTAACAGTCACCATCTGCAAGCTGCAGAATAGTGCTAGTCAGACCCGTGAGTTAATTGTTTGACCTAATCAAGAATAAAAGAAGGTCCTACTAAAAGTAGGAAAGTTGTAGGACTCCTAACAGGCCCCAACACCCTACGGACCATTTACACATTATGGAGATCAGTCAGGATTCAACGTGTATGAGATGCGGAATAGAAAATGATAACTCCGCACATGTACTCTGTTTCTGCGAAGATTTCACCCAAACTAGACATTGTGACTTAGGTTTATTTTTCCCGAACCTAGAGAATATCCAGTACTTGGTGTCCTTCAAAAAGGCCCTGGGGTTGGAGCAAACCTAACTGTACTGAGGGGAACAAATGGCCTTTTAGGTGTATGTGCGGGGCTCTACCCATCCAATCGGTAAGCTAATCTAATGTAATCTGTATATTAGATAGAGCACTGGAACCAAGACGCTACCCTGAGGTACACCTGCCTTTATATTTCTAAGAGAGGAGCATTCATGTCCGTGCTTGTTCCTTTAGTAACGGTCAGTCAAAAAGGATTTTAGAATCTCTCCATATTCAGGAGGCAATAAATTAATGGTGTGTAGAAGTCCCTCATGCCACTCTTTGTCAAGGAAGAGTGCTCTACAGTTCTTTACTCTTCTAAAGCTCTTTCAATTACATCTGTTATTCGATGCAACTGGTCTATTGTGGTGTGCTCATTTCTGAATCCAAATTGGTACAGGGAGATTATTTCATTTTCTGCTATAATAGGTTTTAATCTCGTTAATACGAGTTTTTCATATAGATTAGGTATATGAAGTAAGAGAGAACTAGGTATATATGAGGAACATGCCTGAAAAATAATTTTTTGTCATCGTCTCGTTCTGTATAAAAGTTGTCATGAATCTGTCGCTCTTTCACATAAGTAGAAATACGTAAACAAGGAGAAATAAAATGCTCATGCAACAAGTCGAGTCTAATATTTATGTCATGACTGTCCGTTTTCTTTTCCTTGATACCTAATGCCCTTTACAGACTACCACAATTCCCCTACATTTGTTTTCTGTCTCATTAGTTGGTGAAAATGTCGAAGTTTTGCATTACGAATCTTCTGCTTCACTTTGTTTCGAAAGATCTTGTAATTCCTAAAATGTGTTTCAGTCTTGCCTCGTTTAAATTGCCTGTGCGCTGCGTCTCGTTGGGTCATGAGCTGTCTTATGTCATCAGTAAATCAAGGAGCTGATAGTCGGGTCACGCGTCGTCTCTTAAGAGGTGCATGACAGTCATTTAGATCTATTAATAGATCATTTAGCCTTTTTACCTTGTCATCAATTTATAGTGTCACAATAAATTATATGTTGCCATGGCAACGTCATTGCGGAATTCTCTAATTTTTTTATGTCTACTTGTTTCAGATTCCGAAAAGTTACGTACTTTGTCTATTGAGTAGGGGGGCGAAATGAGTATGATGCGTATATTAAGTCATGGGCTGAGATTCCTGGTACAGACCTTTGTCTAAATGTCAGAATACGGTCCGGATTATTAGTTACAATTAGGTCAAGTAGTGTGCGTGATGATAATATGTGATGAGTCAAGGAGAGAGAGGAAGGATTGTCATATTGCACATACGCAACATGTCAGTGAGTTGTCTCATGTGTTTCAGTGATCAAAAGTTTTGTACTAAGATCTCTCATTAAAATTGTATGACGGTAGTCAGGAAGAAGTGACTGCAAATTAGTTTTTAAATCAATCAAGGGGCCTGATTTTGGCGGTTTGTACACCACTCATATAAGACATTTAGTTCTCAACATATTTATCTCAAAAACATGAATTCCGTTCTCTTTCCATACTATCCAGGTAATTTACTCGTAATTTGGGGACGAAGTTCACAAGAGACAAATGCGGCCACTACTCCGCCTCCTTTTCCGATTCTGTCGTTACGGAGTAGTATGAAGTTATCAATATCAACGAGACTGGAAGAACGATTTTCTTTTAGCCGAATTTCAGAAACGAGTATTACGTGAAAAGAAGAAGACGAGAGCAGTGAGTTAATTTCATCCATGCGACGTTCCGCGAGTAATGTTACGTCGAATGAAAAATACTACCCAAATAAAGTACTTCCTAAGGGAGTCGCCTCAGATGAGGAGTTTAGTCTCTACGAGACCACCTCAGAGGTCTTTGGGTTTCACAAGTTGAATGAGAATGGTAGACGGGCACGGGTGGCGAACGGGATGGCGCAGTCGGTAGGCGCATGAGCGCGCAGAGCTCAAGGTCCCGGGTTCGAACCCCGGTCCCGGTCCTGGCGGTGAGGTTCACCGCAATCTAAGAGATTTCTATGTTTGATAAAAAATGTCAAGTATTCAGTACCCGTTGTAATACAATTTTAAGAGGTATGACATAAATTAAAATTATACAGAGTTGAATCGTCATATTATTGTAATACAAAAAAAAAGAACACAAGATTGCACTGGTTTCAACGAATGAGCGTTTCGTGTTTTATTGACAACTATCAACTAAGAAGGTAACAGCAAAGAAGTGATATAAAAGAGAAACCAATTTAGAAGAACTCTCTAAGTATTATACTCAGATGTTCTACATCAGTCTTTTTATTTACACTATTATTCTTAATTACGTCTAACATTTCAGCAACCAACCTCATTTCACATTTTAGGATTCTTACATTATCACAATCCATCACATGGTCAAATTTCATAATACATTTAGTTAGTTCAGTATGAGATTCATGGTTTAGTTTCATGTTATTTCCATGTTCATAATTTCTTCTGTCTAAATATCACTCAAGTGGCATTAAGAATGTAACTCTGCTCTCCTGCGTCTAAAAAAACGATGCATTCGACACCAATATCAGTTGTTTTTATTATTTTTACCTGTTCCCCCTTCCCACCACTACCCCATGGATTCTAGGGATGTGATATCTGAAAAAGTGGTTTTTGGCATAACGTCTGTCCGTTCGTCTGTCCACCCATTCAGATAAATTTAATTCATTGTTACTGTCGATTTCACTTGTTGTCGTTGTACGTGCTTTACTTTCTTTTTTACTTAATACAAAGGGTACTTCACATGAAGGTCAAAGTATCCTTTCGATTGTTTCTCAAAAACGGCTCCAACAATTTTACTTAAATTTTCAGTACGTAAAGTGCAATTAGTATTAGCATTACATTTACATTAGCGGTATGTCGCTTGAAAGTTTGGTATAGACACAGTAAAATAATTTTTGTCTACAACCCATACATATTAGTTTACTTTTTCAAGAATCTTGAATATTATTTAGCAGTGTAAATAGACCAAGCATACGTAGAATACCGCTTTTTACTGATTGTTGAGGTTGCTACTGTCGCGAATTTAGTGTCTCTTTTCAATATTGATACATCTTGTTTGATACTTGAATTGGATTTTTTATGTCTTGGATGATATGATTATGAAAACATTTTTTTGATGTTTGATGTAGCAAATTTCTATAATTATTGATATGATGCTGCTTTCAACGTTATTAGAAAACTTTAATTAAATAAAATATTCTAAACTCAGAATGAACTAAACCAGATATATGAAATCGGTACAAAATACAGGTAAAATAATGAAAATGAGACAGTATCATCTCTTCAACATAGACGATGTACAACATAGATCCTATTTATTTTCACTCGACAGAAAAAATAAATAAGAAAATAGATTGTGTGCTTGATATAAGTTTGCATTGATAGTATCTCAGTAATTTGTTTATCATATGAAATGGATTATAAATCCTACCACCTCAAAAACCAAGCGACTGAATTTGCCAATTAGAGACGGCAAATGTGACAGACTTTAACTATCAGATGTCTAAAGGTGAATTACGCTNCAATAAAACACCATAAAAAATATAATTAATTTAATTACTCTTTTGCCGCAGGTCTACTCTCATCTCAGGGTATATTATATTTGACCATGGATTCGGGCATAAGTAAGCCCCACATACAAAGTTCCTTATTTATTAGGAAACGCTCATGAAATAAAATTTTGACTTAATTAATCTTATAATTAAACATTCACGCCATGCACCCACACAAAGCATAACCCCCAAAAATTCACATGTGTTACATACAATGAGATCATTCCTACTTCTCTTACACAAAGATAGTCTTTACCAATAACTTAATAAAACAGAGAGAATTTAATTATATTAATCTAAACATTTTGACAGACGCTCATCATTATGAAGGCCTTGGTAAAATTTATATAATAGAACAAATGTCCTGAGCGTAGGCCGTTGCATTCTTTTCTTTCGCAGCACTTTTTTTAAGAGTTGGCGCGGCCACTTGAAAATGTTCACTAACTGGAAAGCCCCAGTTTAAGCGGATTACCTTCGTGATGGGATGGTCAGATCATTCTAAAGGCACCTGGCAGATGAGACCCTCGTTGGAGTCCAGCGGGTTGAAGTGCACCCCCTGTTCAGCAGTAGTAACAGCCTTCATCAGCGATCTGCGTCAATGGGCGATGACGTGCTGACACTGTCCTCGTTCTCCCCACGAATCAAAAGTTGTTCACCAACTGACTGCGCACTGTGCGACTATGGTGAATGGCACTTCTCACCATAATGAACAAAATGTCAAATCTCCGCGAAACTCGATCTTAAGTTTCTCAGAATTCTCCAGCTAAATCTTTGAATCTCCGAAAGTAACATGGAGATTGTGGATTTCAAAAATTCATCAGACAAATCTAAATAAACGTCGGATAGTTAGACATTCCGACGACGCTGCTGAATTTCTTAGCATAAGTCTTAAAATAACCACAAACTTGTAGTGCTCGAAAAAATCTCCGAAAACACTGTCATCTCAAAATCACAGAAAAAGCGTGTCTAAAAATCTCCGAAAACATCTCTGAAAAAGTCGTCTAAAAAATCTCGGACAGAGTGTCCGAAAAGTGGTCTAAAAATCTCCGACAAAAAAAAATTTCTAAAACGTGGTCTCGAGCCCCTCGGTTCTCTATTTTATCTCTTCTGTTTCCACTCCGTACCCTCGAAAATTCTCTCACGTGACTTAATTTCAAAAACCATGTGACTGTCAGTCACCAAAAACCAGTCACCATGATTTTTCTCTTCCTTCGTCAATGTTATGACTGGCTAAACTCTCCACTACCAGTTCTTATTTTCAGCCAATCCACTTGCTCCGTTTCATAAAAATTTCCCCACTTCAACATTTTTTTCTGACTCCACCGGCTTCTTCCTAATTTTGAATCCAACGTCTTTTCTAGAACAAATTATCAAGCTCTCGAAAGTTCCAGAACCTTTCGACCGTTGATCATTGTCTTCAAATCGTCTCTTCCTTCCCCATCTGTGCCACCCACAGCCCCTGGTCGGTACGTTGTGCTTCGCCGCCGCCTCCTCATAAGCAATCGTCCAGCCCCTTCTTGACAAGTGCGCCAAACGTATTCGCACCCACGTCTACCGTTGTATACCGCCGAACCATTCTTTCCCTTTACACTTTTAAAAGGAGGCTTCCTTATTCCCCATCCCCCAAACATGTGCTCCCTTGTTCAGGTCATTTAATTCCCACAGCTATGGTACTAGCATCTCACCATTTTCCGTTGACGTTTATTAAACGACGCTCGCATCTTAAGAATTTCCCTCTCTCATCCCACTTTCAAACGAAACCCGTGCGTCATTTTTCGACCACCCACGTTCTCCGAACTCCCGTCTTTCGGACATATTTTATTCTTTCTAATTTTGTTTTTATATTATTATTAATCAAGAATTATTAGATTCTTACAATGTCAAGGGTAGTTAAAGAATTTCTTTAATTAAATATTCGAATAGAATATTTGAAGACAACCAAAATCTAGAGGACCATGCCAGAAATAACCTTTTCACTATAGATTTTTTTGTCACTCAATACTGCACACGGAGAAACGTACATGAGAAAGTACGTGCAATGGTTTTGTACCACTAGTTTTATTTTTCAAAATCAGTTATCAATCATTTTTATCCATCAATCTATTTCCTTTCCCCCAAGGAGTGCTAGTGTTGTCTTTCATTCATAAGAGTTGAGTTTAATCTTACACGATATCAGGATTTCACTATCAATACAGCGACGCCGAAAATGTGGACTCGTCAATGGTATCCATTAGGTTCGAAAAATTTTTGATGACATGCCCTTCCCTAAGGAAGCTAGGGTTGATGGGGTTTGTACGGGGCGATTGCGGACTTCGGCATTTTCAATGTCACTACTAATTTCAGCGGCCCCGGAAACTATGATTTAAATACTAGTTGCAGTCACTTTCATTTATTTTTGTTTTCATTCTATTTTCATCCCCTTCCCTTATAGATAGAGATCTATGAAATTCGCGAGACGCGATAACACGAATTCTTTATTCCTGACCTTTTCTAGCGTTCAGTTCATAATAGACCTTTGTGATCTCAAAACTGCTATTTTTGAATCGCGAACTAACGTGAAATCCATCACATAACTCAAAATATCGCCAATTGAGCATTTTTTTAGTGCTTGGTGTGAGTAGGTTGTAAGTGAAAAGAAGAAAACGTGGCCATGCATTGCCTAAACCAAGTGTAACAGTATATTCATGGGCAAGTGAATTCAACTCGGAGGGGTTTTACGTTAATAGCAATAAAATATTGATATGTAAATTTTGTGACAAAATGCTCGAATTCGAAATACGAGACACGGTGATGAGACACATAGCTAGCGATAACCACAAATGCAGAAAACAAAAGGGATATTTGAAGCGACAATTGTCCGTGGATTAATCACGTGAAGAGTGCAAAAGAGGGAAATTTTTTTTTTTATTATCGACACAGCTCAGGGATTTTTCAAAGCATTTTTAACGTACACTACTGATAACATAAAAGAACCCATTTATTTTTCTAAGTCCCACGCTCTGACCAGTTTTCGATCTGTTAGGTTTGCAACTCCTCTCTCCTCTTGCTTCCCCTTCGACAGGGGACGTTTCGTTCGACCAATCGTAGGTCTATTTGAAACGGCTCCCTTATTTGGAAGACTATTAGTACCGCTGGTAAATCGTAACGAGATAAAATGTTTCATTACACCGCTATTAAAGAAATATTTTGTATTTTTTT
>NNCF01135279.1:243590-265605 GCA_002313205.1 Laupala kohalensis | reverse complement strand
CCCCGCCCCGTATCCCACGCTCGCGTCTGCTTATTCAGCGGTTCTAATCTCTGCACAGCATGACTTTTTACGAATTATTCATCGGTTACGAAAATGAACTGAAATCATTTATCATCTTGAAATGTCCGTAAAATTAAAAAAATAATACAACATTGTTATGATTTTTATTTTTATATACGATATTTGTAAAAGTATATTTATTATTTAACTATTAAATATTCTAAACTTCCAAAAAACGCCATTTTTTTGAACCCCCTTACCCCAATAGTGCTTTTTTAATAGTTTTAAATATTCTCAGAAACATTACTCAGGAATAGAGCATCATGAATTTTGATCGGATTTTTCGCGTGAGTATATACCATAATATTTCTTACTAAAGCACAAGAACTACTAATAATAGAATTAAGTATTTAGTTATATTTATCCCATAATGATAAACTGTCTAGTAGTAGAGCAGCATGGAAACGCAAACAAATGAAAAACCTCTTCTAATACAAAATCGGGTTTTGAATTATACACGCGAGAGAGTGACTATTCGAGGGGAACCCTTTCAGAGGGTACTGAAAGTGTTATAATTTATTTGGATGAATGAGAAATATTCTTGATGTCGCCTCAAAGCGCAAAAGTTATGCAAACACGTCTGTGTGAAGGAAGTGTTGACCCCGTTGTGAAGGATGTCTCCGGAATTGGAGCTGATTGTAAGTTGATCTTTCTGTTTACGTTGCGAGATTTACAGTGGACCTAGTAGAGCGAGGAATTCGTGGCTGGAACCTGGATTCGTCAAAAATTTCTGAGGTCAATAGTTTACTCGAAGTTGGAGAATTTGCATAATCTTCATATAAATCTATAAGTCAATTTTGTTGAAAAAATTATGCTCTATGTAGTTTCGATTTGGTGAGTTTTTTAATTTTTATTTTGTCGTTTTACAGAATAATTCCTTAATAGATACTTGAAGGGGGGTTTTAACCCCTTTAGCTCCCCCCGTGGGTGCGCCCCTGGTTATATTGAGAGTTCATCTTTTAAGGATTTGGAATGAAGTAATTCAATAATTGTGAGAGTGTATGGACCCATTTAAAAGGGTTCATGGACCCTCTTAAATGGGTTTCGTTCGCTTTGGGTTGGTATTGGAATTATTTAAAGAATTTAACATGTGATGTACGAGCGTAGAGTTGGCTCGTTTTCAGTTGGCGTAGCCAATGATAATGCCACTAGTATTTTTCTGAGGACAACATCTCTCTGTCTGGCTTTACTAAAAACATCTTCCTCTTCAAACGTTAGATCGTCGATTGAACCTATGACCTACCCATCAGAGGCACCGTGAAACACCACAAGTATCTTAACATCTTTTCACTTGTCTCTGCGGACGTGAATATCGCTGGTCCTCAAATTTAAGTTTTTGAAACACTGAAATACGCATAATTTTGTACAATTTCGTAACGCAAAAAAGGAAATTTTGAATCCTTCATAGAAAAAGTTATTAACAGAGGAGTGGGGGGTAATTATCACCAGCTTCCATTTTCATGATGGACGGAAACGGAGAACGCCATCTGATAGAGGCAACATTGTAGAATTTTGTACCGATTGAATCTTTTCAAAAATGCAATAAACAAACAATGTTATAAACAAAATTGTCGCCCGCTCCCCCTTTCGAAAAATCTAAAAACTTGATGAAAATCGAATCGATGAATTTTGTTCCTTATTGTTCCGCAAAAATTAAATGATGCACCCCTCATGGAAAAAACTTTAAGTGTGTGTACGATATAATTTTCTCAAGCAAACTCAAACTTCAAACTAACATCGTCATGGAAGTACAACGTCGTAGAATTTGGTAACAATCAACTTTTTAATAAAATAAGCACTAACAAAATTGTTGCCAGAATTTTATTGCTCAGTTTTTGAGATTTAGGATGTTGAATTTAACATTTCCAGCATAAGTAACGGGTACCGCTGTAGCCAAAATTTTAAGATTGAATACATACGCATATAAACAGGCAAATGAAGACTTTTTCAATTGTTGTCCCATAGTAATTGAACATGGCAGGTAAAATTTTGAGGATTTTTGCCGCGTCGGTTTTACAAATTTGAGGTTAAATTTGCATCGATGGAAACAAAGGGCGTGCATGTCGCAACATCTCATCCAGCAATAAATCGAGAGCCAAGTAGAAATGTTGAGGAAAACAGGTATAAGGATCACGAATTGCAGTTTCACATTACGAGGAAAAACGTATATGATATTGCCAAGTTACCGGCTCCAAAAAATTTGTTTGTGTTTAATTAGCTTATGTTCAAAATAACGTTATATTTATACAGAAGAAAACGATATTTGAGATAACTTGAATTAGTTTAAGATAAGATTAATACAAAAACTTCACTTGCTTCCAACTTAGTAAAATGAAAATCTTGGAATAGTTTTATCTGGAATATTCGTTTAGTGACTTTATTTTAGTGTTAGAAAGATTTAAATTACAAAAACAGAAAGGAAAAAAAACTATCTTCGACAACATAACATTTATTTAAACTGTTTCTAGTTTCATGCAAGTTCAAGGTTTACTTGGACCATTCCCGTTACGAAGTAGACGAGGATGCCTATCATTTCATTTTTATTCTTTTGTGAGGCTTTAAGGGCTCGTCAACAGCAAGGTTATCAGTATGATTTTACATCTATCAATTGTTGCCGTAAAAGCATACTGATATAGAACAAAAATAGAACAGACCCTACAGAAGCTCTCCAATCACGCTAGTAGAACAAAATAACAATTTATCAATATTTGATAGAACAAACTGTCCAATTATTATTTATTTTCTTCTTCTTTTCTAATATAATTAATATTACATTATTTCATTTCTATAATTAATATTACATTATTTATGTTACAGGGAGTGTAAAAAAAATAAGGCATACCGAACAATTTCTGGGCAATTTGAACAATGCCTGAAGCCATTCGACAAAGAAAGACATATTCATCACATTTTCCACGTGGTCATACGCAGTTTGTACTGTTTTTTGACAATAAATTTATTATTATTTATTATTAACATTGTGTACATTACCTAGTCATTGTAGACATTGCCTAATGAAAGACAGGGAAAGTAAAACAAGGTGAGGTGAGCGAGGGAAATGAATGCGAAGGAGGCGAAAGATCAGGAAGAGGACAAGAATGGACGTGGAGGTAGGAGAGAAGATGGGAACAGCAGTAGTTGATGGGATAGGAGAAGAGGGAGGAGGAAGTGGAGGTTTGGGAGTGGATGATGATGTGCATGATGTGAAGCTTGGAGTGAACCGAAGTGACGTTTCCCAGGCAATCTTAGGTGTAAAACGTGCTGGGTATAGTCCTTGGCAGTTAGGCGTGTATAGTAATAAGCATTAGATAAATTGTACGATTTCCACAGAACAATACTACAAATAAAATGAAATGGGTCAACGAAAATTCCATAAAAATTGTTTAACATTGAACTCACCATTCTTTCCGGTAAAAACGTGACACTTGTTTTATAAACCTTCAATAAAAACCGAAATTACTATGAAATTCTACACTTTTTGTTTTTATTAGTTTAGTAACATGTTTGTTGAATAAAACATATTTCTTGAAAATACGTTTGTATGTTGTATGAATTTTACATAAATTGCAGTCCAATTAGCTGTAATAAAAATGACATTAATAATTCTTTTGTTCTTTATCAATATTTTCAATAGATATCAATTCGTGTTCAACCAACAAAAATGAAAAATTCTCTTATAATACGTGTAGTGTAAGGTAATACAAAAAATTAATTTAAATTTGTTTTTATTTATTTGGAAGAGTATTATCCATTCACATATGAACAATCTGCCATTGCAAGGAGAGGAAACTTATAATTCATGGTCTAAATTTAACTTGGGAGAAGTCAATCAATGATTTATTTACCATTTCCAAGAATTCGAACGCAATTTGCGTAAATCGGTAGCATGCTCGCGAATGTCACCAAGAAATTCGTCTACTCCACGTGGAGCAACTCATATGGATCCTTACCTCCTTGACAACAGCACAGCAATAACTTGGCTAACCAGAAGACCTCTAGAATTACCTTACCTTCAGTCCTCCAGTTCCCAATGACATGTCGGAAGTATTTCTGCAACAGTAAATATGGAAATTTTTAATCCATATTTTTTTATCTTTCTTGTAGTTGTGAAAAGAAGGCCTGAAAAGTATCAGTGGTTTTATTGAAATGGGGCAGCCGTGTCATGCCTCGTAAGCGAAAATTCAACCAGCGCTGTTTCCACGAGATATACGTGTGTATACGTTACGTTACGCACGAAACCCGAATTCGGCCATTTGACGAAAGAAACCTTTTGGCAGATATGTTTTTGCCAGAACTAGTTTTAAGCGTTTTCAAAATGACGTCTGACAAAAGAAAATCGTCCAAAACTAAAACTAGCTTTGTCCACTAAATAAGAATAAATCATTTTGTACTCGATGCCAATTCTTTTCTTTTCTTTTTGATTTAGTATGGATGAAATGGTATTTTCGTACGGGAGGCGTAAGAGAAATGACTATTACACATTTTATAGTGTTTTTATGTTCGGATTGGTAGAAAAGTATTCACCCCGGCTATATTTTTACTAGCTTTTATATGACTTGTACTTATCAGTCAAGGATTCTAAAGTTATTAAAACATAAATTAGATTTCTTGGTTTTTCTCGTTTATTGTATTTGAAGTAGCAAGAGAATATATTCCTCATGCGAGATCACTTTGCATAAGGTGCATTTTTCCCTTCATGAGCATATGAAAATTTTCAACTGATTGTGAGGAGCATAAGGTATACCCCTTATAATATATTTTCCAGTGAAAGCCGTCAAACGGTACTACAATGTTTCTTGTGTGTAATATACAATTCATTTATGTTGTAAAAACACTAGACCTCAGAAAGATCAACTGAATAATAACATATTCAGTTTCGTTCTCTTAGATTTTGAATTCAAGGTCAGCACCCCCTTCGCCGTCGACTACTTCGTTCCCACGATATTGCGTAACCTGTTGTGCTCTTGAGTTTGTACTATTTCAGGTCCACCCTAAGGACACTCCCACAGCACTCGACATTCATCTAGGCAAAAACAATCGATGTCCGAGAACTTACCAATATTCCCGATAAAGAACGGGCACCTCAGGTGGCCTTGAGCAATTACAGGTTGTCGGTTCAGACAATGTGAGATATGATAAATTTCTGACAATGTGAATATGATAAAATTCGAACAATGCTTAAAGAACTAACGGACTTTAATTAACGGAAGTCAAAAAAAGCGTCAACGGCTTAAAAAAGTTAACTTAAAAGATAAACGAAACGTTAACTTCGTTAATTAACGGATTAACGTTTTTCTGCCTAGCTATGGATAAACATATAGATAAAAATGGTGGAAGGAAATAATATTGTGTGTTATTACTATTTTTTCAGCTTCACTTCGTAAAAAGGTTAATGTTAAAATCTTAAAAATGAGAATGAGAGTATACGAGAGAAATAAAAAATTTACGTCAATTCGAACACTAAGCTACGGAAATGAGTCACATTTGTTAATGTCTCTGGCATGAAAATAACATTTCACTCGAGAAATTATATCAGATTAAAGTACACGAAACTTCCTTATTTGTGACAATGTTCAATACTTGTTCTGTCCTTCAAAACTAGTTTTGGACGTTTTTTTCTTCGTCCAATGGCCGAATTCGGGTTTTGTGTGTAACATATACAATCAATTTGTATTAAATTGTTTTTTTTTATGAATTTGAAAAATTAGAAAGTTGTACATGTTTTTTAAAAACCAGCAATTAAAAGTATTTTGATCTTACAATATAGATAGATTTTATTTTCTCCTGAGTAAAAGAAGATTAGTTAAGAAAAATCCGGTGCATCGCCCGGTAATCAGCTAGTAGATTATATATTAACATTTGATACAATAAAAAGTCTCTGCATTGGAACATCGTAAACTGGAAATGGGAAGGGGAGGATTAGTATACCCAACCCCTCTGCACCGCCGCCATTGCCTCGCGCGCCCACACGACACAGACGCCGACGCGAGCATCGTTGCTGCTGCAACCAGCTGGACTCAGCTAGACACAACAAGCACGGCTTTGCGTTACCACCCCGCCCCGTCCGTCGTGGGGCACCCGATGGCATCCGCGCAGCCAGCCGCCCTGATAAGCTTCCTGCGAACGCTTCCTCGGCCTCCGCGCTGCTGCGAATGGAATGCTGCCGCCGCGGCGGCGATGCAGTGGAAGAAGCACTTCGCTGAGTCGCCTTCCGGTAGACCTCCGTCACGACGAATCACCGACCGAGACATCGTATATGTGAAAGTTGAGGAGGAGAGATTTCTTTTCAACGAGTTTCTCTTGTGGAAGGAATCTGCAGATAATCCGTTGGTTTCTGTTATTGAATTTGAATTATGTACCTTTGCTATTCGTTCATCATAGAATTAGCAAATTCCTTTCGTTCCTAATATGTCCCACGTTCAGCTATGTTGCTAGGGGATATATTTATTTCTATACTAATAAAATATCTATGCTCATAAAAAATTCTATGAAATGTGTGACATGGAAATAGAAAAAAGTAACCGTTGAAAATTATTTGAAATTTCAAAGGGTTCTTAAGGGTTATTGCAATTAAAATACAAAGCTCTAATATTGATGAATTACAAGAGAAGAAAAATCCATTAAAATTGGTCACTTATAGAGTGCGAAGCTTACAAACGAGTCCACCACAGTTCTATTGCTTTATAAGAGGTGGACGATCCATTGAATGTATCTACTGAATCATAGAAGCAAAAGTATATAATGTCTATGAAGAACTTAGTTTTCAAGTAAAATATAAAAGGGAACCAAAGAATTCAAAGATCTTAACTATGAGCTTGATTATTTCTCAGTAAGATTTATTTCCCTTCTGTCTGGATTTTAAAATAATTCGTAATTACGTACAGATTAACATATAATACTGAAAACTGTATGTATTTTTGTAGGTTCTCTTCGCGGTATTTAATTTTTGAAATTAACAAAAGTACAAAAATATGGAAACTTTTTTTTCATTTGAGAGGCTTTAGGGTTCGTCAAGGGCTAGGACACTAACATATTAATTTAAAATATTATATAAGAACTCCGGGCGACACTGGGCAAAAAGAGTTGTTGATAGGTATTTTAATATCCTGTGTAGGGCAATTCTTAGAACCAATTTCCTTTGAATGTTGATGTACTTTTAATATAATTCATTAATAATATAAATAAGTATTTTTTATTTTTATGTTTTATTTGAAATTGTTTTAAAATTTTGAATGATTGTTTCAAGTTTCTTTCTCAAATTCCAGTCAACGTCGGTGAAATCAAGTTATCTTTATAAAGTATTGTTTCTTACCATTTGTTATTTAATTAATAAGCGGAGTTAAACAATTAATAAAAACATCTTAAGGACAAGTAATATATAAGTTATCATTATTTTTTTGGCGATAAGACTGGGTCCCTCTCAAAATAAATTTATGATAACGGATATTGATTACCGGGATTAGGTTTTTTTAGGTGCACACAGTTTTTCATACGGTAAAACAAAACTTTTTGAAAAGATACCCCAGAGTGGAATTTAGTCTCTAGGTAAGAAGAGCATTTTTCTAGCACCTTTATCCCTTTTTCTCCCAATCGTGCCAAATTTCCCTTTTTCCCTTTTACTGTAGCTAAATTTCTATTTTTTTGATTTATGAGTATTTTATCCTTTATGAAGGATAAGATGTGTGAATTTAATTCCATTTATTAATGGATTTGAATCAATATCAAATATTTAATTAATTTTAATTCATATTTCCTCGGCTTCGCGTGAACATGCAAATTGAAAATCTATCTATTTTCAGTGACACGGGTACCTGGCTGCAGCTATTAAACAATTGGATGAACAAGATCTCGAAAAGGAAAAACAATACTTTTTTGTCCTTTTTATTACCTTACTTAAACACAATTTCCGTTCTGTTTTTCATATGACATTTGCACCTAAAACCCAACCCTGTTGATTACAATACTTTCCTACAAGAGAAAAAAAAATTGAAACCAGTTTTCAATAAAGATATCCATAATAATTGAAATTTTTAAGTATTTATTATTAATTAATGCGTGTACGTAAATCATTACACCAATTAATATAAAAATATGCATTTTCCCTGTACTTGAAGAGGTTGATCGAACACGCTTATTGATTTTAATTGTTTCAAAATTTCAACAGTTATATTTATGACGATCCGAAATCATCACTTGAAATAATTTTTTTGAGCAGAAATTTACTGACTTATGGAAATAAATTTGTGTACTCTGTTTTCTCTCTTATCTTCACGTAAGATGGACAGACAGACACGCGGTTTCCTCAAGACCTTGTTACATGATCATTTCAGTCCGCGTTACCGTCTCCATTTCAGTCGACCTGTATGTTAACACTTGCAATTGACAGGAGATATGAATTTTTTTAAAACAATTTTAAAGGATCACCAGTGATCTGCTTTACAAGGTTTTTTAATACATAATGTATACGTTTACACAACAAAATACATTTAAAAATATACTAAAACTAAAATTTAAAATTACAATTTACAAGTATACATGATACAGTAAGAACATTTGTGTGAGGAAATCTAATGAGACACCTCCAGTTAATCTTTACAATTAATTTAAACTATAATCTTAATTTTGAATAGGCTTAACTATTGAGTGTAATGTAATTTTTGTAAGTTAGGGTGGTTTGAAAGAGTCTTTAGGATATCGGGATTTGATCCTACTATTTATTCTTAAGGACTTTCCTAAATTACATGTATGGGATGGAGGGGAGTTTGGAAGACTGGAGTAGAATGTTAATGACAATTTAATACTATATTCTCTCAACGGTTTAATGTTTAGTTCTCTATGGAGTTGCTCATTGGATACGAACCAAGGGGCCTTCAGTGCACATCTTAAGGTTTTGTTTTGGATGACTTGTAGTTTCTTGAAAGAGGTTTCGGCTGCCCTTCCCCATATTGGACAGGCATAAGTCATGTATGGTCGTATGATGGCTTTTAACATGTATAACGCCATGTCTGTTCTCAGAGATGAGTTTCGATTTAATAATGGGTATAATTTCGACAATTTTTTCTTAACCGTTAACGCAATAGCATTTATACGTGCTTTCCAGGTTAATTTTGTGTCTAAATGTATACCTAAGTATTTTATGTGAGTATTTGAGTCGACCCAGGCTATTTCCTCATTATCAATTTTTAAGGACATTAACTTAGGAATTTTTCGCAGTAAAAATATTTTTGCTTGCGATTTCGTGGGGTTTAGAGGTAATCTCCATTTATCAGTCCATTCTACAAAGGTGAATAGGTCATCCTCGAGATTGGACTTACCAGTGAATGTATTGTTAGTTGATAAAAATAATGCTGTATCATCGGCGAAAAGGATTATTTCCGAGTTTACTAATTTGGGAAAATCAGACGTATAAATGGAAAAAAGGAGAGTGGAGAGAGCGGAGCCTTGAGGTACTCCGGAAACGATATTTTGTGGCTTAGAATGAGAGCCGTTTACCCATACTGTGAAAGTTCTATTTGTTGAAAAACTTTTAACTACATTCTGTAAGTACATGGGTACTCCTAATAGTCTCATTTTATAAAGTAAGCCCCCATGTCAGATCCTATCGAAGGTTTGCGATATGTCTAAGAAAACAGTTAAGATGAAGATTTGGCGATGAATTCAGTTAGTTTGCGAACTTGGTGAGTGGTCGAATGCCTTTCTCGGAATCCAAATTGCTCGGACGGAATAGCATGCGTTTCGGTTAATAATTTGTTGAGTCTTCTCTTTAGAAGTTTTTCAAATATTTTACTGATCGAGGGAAGAAGTGATATTGGTCTGTAACTTTTTGGAGAACTGAAATCTTTTCCTGGTTTGAGGAATGGTATTATATCTGCATGTTTCCAGGTTGTGGGAAAGTAACCTATTCTCAATGCTGCATTGAATACTGCACATATAAATGTGCTTGCTTTCTTTCTCATTTCTTTTAAGATTTTGTTTGTAATTTGATCATGGCCAGCTGATTTGTTCGGACCGAGGTCTTCTATTTGTTGCTCTATTTCTTTGGGAGAAATGAATTTTATTGGAAGATCAGCAGTGAATTCGGTTTTTCGTATTTCTTCAACGGTGTTGTCGTTAAGTTTTATGAATTTAATGGGATTATTAACAAAAGAAGATGCAAAGTGAGTTGTTGATAATAATTCTGCTTTATTACTATCAGACTCTGCCATACTTAATTGATCCGTCAATGGCGGTATGCTTTGCTTTTCACGTGACAAGCGTTTCACTGCTATCCATTGCGCTCGAGAGGCGGGATGAATTTAGACCAGAGAGAATTGAAAATTTTTAAACCGAAATTTTTCTAAGTATTCGTGAATTAGTCTCTCTAGTCGGTTGATACTACTTTTAGTTTCTTCCGAGCGATATTTTTGCCATGACCATCTAAGGAGTCTCTTCCTTTTTATTAGGTTTTGTATAAATCCTGGTATTTGTTTATTTTTCATCGTGACGTCGCGATTTGTTGTTAAGAGTTACTTACAGAATCTTCAATTATTCATGTCAGGTTGGTAATTGATATGTCCATTTTTTCACTATAATCAAGATGGGTGGGTATGTTTAATTTGTTTGTCATAAGTGTACGGAATTTTACCCAATTTACTGTTCCCTTTATTATTTGAGACCTACTTGGCTTGGGTAGAATATTATCGTTAAATGTGATTATCACAGGCGTATGATCAGAATTTAACTCCGGTAAGGTGTGTTGAAATAGTTGACCATTGAAGTTTTTTGAAAGCACTAAGTCCAATATATCAGGTTTGAATTTCTTGTTACATGGGTAATGTGTTGGTGAGTTTGGAGAATGTATTAAGATATTATGTGATGTTGTTAGTACTTTCTGTTTTTTGCCTGCATTATTGGTTGATTTACAACCCCAGCTGGTGTGTTTTGCATTTAGATCTCCATATTATTTTCGTTAAATTGTTTGCTAGAGGGACAGTAAATACATTTTAAAATTATATTTGGCGCATTTTCCTGATTTACAGTTATTTCTATAGCTTCTACTTGAGCATGCGAAAAATCTTGAATTTGATAATGTTGTAATGAAGAGCGAATTATAATAGCTACACCCCCAGAAGGTTTAGTGCTTAGTCTGTCTTTTCGATAAATATTATTGACTGCTATTTTGAACTTGTTCGAGGCATTTAGGTGTGTATCTGAAACACACGCTATATCAATGTTATAATATTTTATGAAATGTGTGAATTCTTCTTTCTGTCATACTAGACCAATTGCATACCAGTTTAATAAAATTAAATTTGTTTTATTTGAAAAAACATTTCCTGCTATTACGGGTAGGATTACTTGTACAGAGGATTGTATTATCGCAGCTAACTTTTTATCTTATCTAGGAATTTTTGCTGAATTTTTTGAATCCGCCTCTGCCTTAGGGCCCTTGATCGGAATTGATGGGATGGTCCCTTGCTTGCTTCCGGAGAGTAAATTAGTTTTTTTTCCTCCACGTGGTCATACGCAGTTTGTACTGTTTTTTGACAATAAATTTATTTATTATTTATTATTGTTTGGATCTGAGGCATAATTGCTGTCATGATTTCTGTAATGATTTCTCTAACTAAATTTTCCGTGTTTAGTGACATTGCGCTTGAGAAATTTGACGCTTTGGCTTGCGTAGCTACCTGAGCGTACGAGGTATCGCTGCGATGAGGTGACCTCGCTTGACGGTGGTCTGGTAGTCAGGGAATTCAGTTGTAAAGTTGGGTAGTTTAAATCTAATGGTGTTTGGGTTTTATGCAATTAGAGAGGGAGGTATTCGGTATAGTCTTAAAGCTGGACATTTCTTAAAATTAGCTGAGTACATTCCTAGACAATTTACACATCTTGGAGATGTATCAGATGATTTGGAACATTTTGAGAAATGGTGATATTCTAAACACTTAACACATCTGGGCACTCTATTACAATTGTTATGGGAATGACCATAACGCTGGCAGTTTTGGTATTGAATGGGATTTTTAGGCTTATTCCGGTCTTCCACTTTGACCACAGCGTAAAACAGTTTTTCGAGTTTGAATATCTCTGTGGTGTCTGCGTTATTTTCAACCTGTGTAGCACATAATGGAATAGGAATCTTATTTTTTATAAAGTCTAGAAGTTTTAATTAAAGGGTAATTTAAGGATTTTAGTTCTGGCGTAACCTCGTCTTCCTCATAGTCTGTTGGGATACCCCTTATTATAACTTCTCTAGATTTTTGTGTTGGGTCTTTAAAGGAATAGAACTCTACTTATTCTTTCCTACAAAAACTCATAACTTTTCTGAAATCTTCAATAGTGGATGGTCTGAATTTGACTGATTTATGAAATAATTTGGTCTTACGAGTGATCTCTTATAAATCATTTATCAGTAGTTTATAGTGTTCAACATTATGAATAAAAATTGGGGGAATAACTGATTGTTTCTCTTGATTTTCCTGCACTTCATTTGACCCTGAATTTAACAATGCGAATTTATTAGCAGTTGGAATGTTTGCAATAACGATTTCCTCCATATTCGAATGATTATCAAATGATTGATTTACACTATCTGTATTTTGACGTTTACTATGGTTATTTGTTAAGTCCTCGTAATTGTCTTCTTCTCTTTGTACCGAACGCCACTGCAGAACCTGCTGGCGAGCCATACCTGTTAAAAGTTCGTAGTTGCGATAAGGTTTTTTCTGCGTTGTCTCCTTGGTTGTACAAGACGACCATGGCCTTGCGAATTACTTCGCCTGTATTACAGTGGGCTGGAGTTTGGGTCGAATTTGCATGTTGAAGATGAATTTCCTCTCCTGTAGGACCACTATCACTCGTAATCATGGAAGGCTACCTCAGCCGCCCCCGATTCGGGGTAGCTGTCTGTTTCACACCAGCTATCACTAGCAATAGCTATTCAATACTCCGATTCACGCACAACTGAATTAAAAGGAAAACACTTTAAGATTCTCCTAATGAATGCTCTCACTGTCGAACACTTAATAATAGTATATCCCAAGTTGATTGAATGACTTGACCACTCATATAAAGCATAGAAATTTTCACGACTTCACAGGGCAGAGGAAAACGGTGTTATCGCTTCCGCTGCTCCGAATGAACTAGATAAGAAATGAAGACGGAGAACGGACGGAATGGGGTAGTCCTAATTGTTTCATTTCGTTCCTTATCAATCCTGTGTAAACAGGCGTCATGTGACAGTCTCTGTGCTAGTCCAGGGATGGTTCTACGCATTATATCACCGTGGACACTCAGTTATGTTCGAAATTTGAGTTATTAAATATAATTTTTTATGTGTTGAGGTGATTAGTAAAATCACAAGTATCTTGTCCGTAACACTGAAGAATCAAACATTGACTGCGATGTACTCTGATATTAATTTGTCTTTTAAAAAATTTTGATTTTAAAATTCTCCCATACGTGTTTCTCAATATTTTAATAATAAAACATTAGTGTATTTGAGTGAATATTAGGGTTCATAATAAAGAAATGAAATTTAATTAGGTGTTCCGAGAAAAACTGGCGATGGGAGAGGTTAGAGGAAAGGCTTGTTTTGCCAGAATGAATATTATGATTCTGTCCAACTCCGCTTGTCGTACTTCTGAGAGTGAAATCCTGACTAGTACAACACTCGCTAAGAATAATCATGATTTCTTTGTCGATTTCTTCGACATGTTTATGTACCACGTTTTATTTCGTTGTTTTCTTCCCTTCCGCCGTTCCTCCAGGGCCAAAGTTACGGCTACAGCAATTATACGGTCTTCCTCCACGAATTACACCACAATCCCATGTACACTTTCCAACATGAAGTGCTTGATAAAGAAAAGAAGGTAAACTTGCAAAGCGCAACACAAAACAGTGAACACGGAACACTGAACTAAGAACTGAACGTGTCGTGTAAAAACACACCTCCTATTGGACTAAAATGAAACGAGAATGGACAGCTCGACTGGAACTGAGACGGAAACGGAGACTGAAATGACCATTTAACCAGGCCTTAAGATCAGCAGCATACGCTGTAATAATCTTGAAGGAACTTGAATCTCAGGAATAATATTCCGAGTGGAGGTGACTTCGAATTTAGTCTTCTCTTTAAAACGTATCGAAAAACATACAAAACCTACACCGTTTATTTGTACAGACATGTATATGGTTCATTAGTAAAGTGTTATTTTACAGATATGATCCCGGTTTTTGCATGTACATGGTGAAAATTCAAATATCTAATTACCAATTTCTGGAATTTCTTATATTTTAAATTAAAATGTGTAAAAAGGATTAAAAATATTTGGTGCGTGATCTAGAATGACTCAAAGCAGAGGCTCATTCATGAAAGTAGAGAGAAAAATAACTTGAAATTTCGCCTTGATGTTGGTTTTGTACTGTAGAAGCTCTCTAAGATAGTAATTTTTGAATTTTTGCTCCTCCCAAACTAATTAGTATATTGTGGCTATTCATTTAAACGTGCCATTTATTGTCTGCAGCAAATTATAAAGAGGGGTAAACCACATCCTAACAACAAAAACACGCCTGTGTTTCCGGACTCGGTCGACTTTTAGAGAAGTGTTCAGCAGTCGATATCACCTACTGCGTACTCAAGTCCGGGTGTGCCCAAGCAAGGGAGTGAGAAGTTGTGAACAGTGGCGAATCTAGACCGTAATCAAGGGGGAGGGGTAACCGGCGAGGGATCTGAGGAGCATTTCGTTTTGAAAATTATGGTTTCATAACACTAATTTTATAAACATCTAATATATCAACCCATCAAATAGATTACGAACAATTAACAGTATTAAATAGTGACCAAATCGTGTAAAATGGCAAATGCATAGTACAAATCCAAATAGAAAGTATATTTTTTTAATTTAATTTAAATTTATTGTCAAAAAACAGTACAGACTGCGTATGACCACGTGGAGGACAATAAACTAATTTACTCTCCAGAAGCAAGCAAGGGACCATTCCATCAATTCCGATCAAGGGCTCTAAGGCAGAGGCGGATTCAAAAATTTCAGCTAAAGTTCCTAGATAAGATAAAAAGTTAGCTGCGAGTTATAATACATATATAATGTCAATATGTTTGTAATTTAACGCAAATATGTTTGTAAATTTACATGTACAAGTTATTATCGAACTATAGATTATTCTGAGTATAGTGTTTAAAAATCATAAGAGTTGAAAAAACACTAAATTCACGATTTATTGTTACAATAAACACGCCCCTAGACAAAGCCTAGAGAACCTGTATAAGAAATCCGCCTCTACCCAAAGGAAAAACGGAGAAAAACCCGGGCCAGGAATGTACTACAGAATTAATGTACACAACCGTGCCAAAGTTGAGTACACATAAAACTAAATTAATATGAGCCATACGGCAACACAACCATGCAAGAAAATAGTTTTTGAAATTGTTATAAGTTATTTAAAAAGTGCTACAGCAATGGCGTGATAAAGTACAAGACGAATTTAACTTTTATTAAAATCAGTAAATTCTTTTATAAAGAACTAAATCAGAATTTGATTAATATACAAATGAAATAATTAATGAAGTATATTTTTAATGCAGACATAATGAACAAACAACAAAAATTTATGAAAGTTATCAAATAAAATCCCAATCAAGATATTTTTTGGCTATATTCTTTAAAACAACTGAC
Organism: Laupala kohalensis; assembly: GCA_002313205.1. Lineage (NCBI taxonomy): Eukaryota > Metazoa > Arthropoda > Insecta > Orthoptera > Trigonidiidae > Laupala > Laupala kohalensis. The sequence continues at coordinate 249,868 of NNCF01135279.1, read as the reverse complement.
TTGAAGAAGTCTTCTTTATCTGAGTACCAATAAATTAAGGATGTACCATTGAAATTTCAAACAGTTTACAACATACTACACAGTATGGAACTTATGGAGACTACATTATAGAAACTACACAACCTATGGAAGGAAAAATGGCATCCCGGAAATGAATAGAACTACGCATGCCGTCTATAGATGACATGAAACATGTAGAAAAGACAAATTTCGAAAGTCTAAAGACCGTCCCATCCTCTGTCCCGTAAGAAGAAAAAGGTCGCGTAAAGACGTCACCAATTACAGCGTTAATAACATTGGAGTCTAGCCGTGAGTTGTGCTGGTGGCAATGCGGTTGCGTTGTATCGCTTAGACAAGCATTGCAGAGTTAATCCTGCATCGAACACACCTAATCGATGCAGGCTACTTGCGAGTCACTTCAACCAGTGCATGTAAAACGCAGAAATTATTATACAAATTTGTATTACGTTTACCAAACAAATGTATATTTAGTGTGCGAAATAACTGGTAACTTTCCCAAAGAATGCCTTTATCTGCTGAGGGTACAGGAGGGGAGGAGTTATTGTCCCCTTAACCCCCCCCCCCTAGATCCGTCACTGGGTGTGAATAAGGGCGGAATGACCGAGTTGGAGAAGGATGATACGAGGGAGATATTAAATTGTTGAGAGTGTTAATGTAGTCTATGGAAGCCATATTTTCCTGGAGTCTCAGCCGAGCCAGGAATCAAACCCACGTTATTTGTAATTTAATGTTTTCTTATGGGGAAAACTCCACTTGATAACCTCTTTGTTTCATTATACATTGCGACGTGTATAACTAAAATTGTGATGCTACACACGTATAAGTCAAGTACTTTGTGGTAAAGATTTTTTTTTCTTTTTTTGAGTGCATCAAACCATCTACAATTGCGCCTCAAAATGAGGTGCTTATTACACTGCTGGTATGATATTTCTTCGCTTGATAAGTTTTTTCTGCAATACAGGTAAAAAGGAGCTTATGTCACGTGTCAACCTCCCTTCTTGGGGCCAAACGTGTGTGGGAGGGATGTGATCCTTCTGCGTTTTCACTTTCTGCGTTCGTCGCTTTTTTTGAGACGGCTATACCCAAGAACCTAGAAACGTGGAAACATACAAAAGTTCAGCAGCAGAAGTGTGAAATTATATAATATTCCTTGTTAATTTTTTTACCGTTTTAGCAGACATGGATTTACCTCATTGGTAGAGCCTCTCTCTACGACGTCTTCATCGCTTATCCTTTCTATACTCGAAGTCGTGTTTCTTTGCTTCGAGAAAATTTAACTTAGGGGAAAAAACGCACCGTTTTTATTAGTTTATTGAATATTAGTTGCAGTAAATTACTTTACTGTCCTTAATGTGGTCATACGCAGTTTGTAAAAATTCTCTTGACAATAAAATATTTATTTATTGTTAATCAGTCTAACTGGCTTGATGTAGGTACAGACCTTGTACTTAATGTAGGCAACGATTTTACTTCCCCATCGTCCATAAGAGTAATAATACTTGTACCTCGCGTTATGTTGGCAGGACATTCGAATTTCTAGAAACTTATATCCATCGAAAACCTCGGACACCAATTCAATTCGCGTGCTCTTGTGGCGCTGTTCTGTTTGTAGGTTTGTTTGTGTAGGTGGAAGATGGTCTTGCTGACTCCAAAAGACAAGATCTTCCGCCTTATAACCACATAAATAATTGTTTATAATACAGGTTGTTTAGATAAGCTTTTATTTTTCTTACGTAAACCTGATTGAGAGTCTCACGTATGGAGACGTAGTGTCCAGCAGTTATGGTCCTGAAGAACTGGGCGTGGAGAGCTTGGCGTCGAGTGACGGTCTCTGCGTCGTGGTTCGTGGATTCCGGGTTGAGCCGCTCCGGGGATGAAGATCCTCGTAGCTGGTTCTTCGCGTAGGAGAATACTGGACGAATTCGGCTTGTCGCCGAATTTAAATGTTCGTATTCCAGTTTGTGAACGTACACAGTAATTAAAGCTGGTTGCTTTTATGATCTCGGAATTGAGATTGATTGAAATTCAACGAGATTGGAACCGTATATAAGTTCGTACGGAGCGCGTCTAACGGCGTGAGTTTAACGGCTCGAGAAGGCTGGAAGTAGTAGCGAAGTGACTGTTATTCGTATCTAAGGATCGTTCCTTAAAAATGAAGATAATTGACGGTCTTCATACTAATGGTGATTAGCTCTGATGAAAGAATAGTGTCGTCACAAGGCGGTTAGGTACTCGCGTACTTATTAGGAGATAAGCATAGAACTTATTTTACGTCGAGCTCCATTCCCTGTCTGGGCCTTGGAATGTGTTGGCCTTGGAATGTTCGCTATTCTGTATTCGGGCCTCAGGATGTGTTGGCCTTGGAATGTTGTGCCTTGGACTTCTTGTATTACAGATGGGCCGTGCCGAAGTGTAAACAGTTAATACAAGTAAATATTCATGACGAAGGCTTTTGATTTTCATCGAAGAACAGCATGCATTGCAATGCTGTAGTGAGCTGTATTTGTAGGAAGCTGTGTTCCTGGGTCATCAGCAACTATCGTGCGTGCGAGCAGGCTGATGGGGCAAGAGCATCTAACAGGGGAAAGGAGTAGAATGTGGAGAATGTGCATTGTAGGAAGGACACATTTCTCCACATGTTCTTTCTGCATCGAGCGTGTGGAACGTGTCTTTATTTGTTGTGTTATTAACTTGTATTTCTTTACAGCAAATAGTAGCTTCTGTGACTACTATCAATAATTATTTGGATATAAACTAAACTCGTAGAAGTTGGCAATTCGTATACGACAGTCATATTATATAACTTTCGGCAAAGTTACATGACTTAGAGTATAACTTCAATCCTACTTCATAGTACCGTTCATTACTTTAATTCCTATATCTCTGTAATATTATGTTTAATTGTTATTTTTATATGAGGTTAGTCTTTAATACATTTTTATCTTTTTCTGCACCATTCATCGTTGAATCTCATTGTAAGGCAACGTAGCAAATAGATGAACTCGAACCATTCCCGCGTGCATAATTTTTTGTAAGTTGCTATGAATGTACGTTACATATATAACACATTTCCTTCTCTGTTTGATATTCTTCACGATGTTGAACACTCTTCACGATTTTTATTGTAACCTATTAGACATTATTCATCATCTTTCTGTTTTGTCGTGAGACGATGGATAACGTCCACATAAGTTGCAATAGAAATAAAAATATTGTTCATTCACCATTTGTTATCTAATCGACAATGTGAATTAAACCACTAGACGATTTAAATTATTTAATGACATATAAGTTCAATCAAAAAAATTTGCTAAATTATCTAAAACTCCTGTCCGAAAAAATGAGATAAAAAATAAGAAAAAAATGCTCATCAGATCCTCAAAACAGAAAAAGAAAAATAAGCATCTGATTTAACATGGGTAAAAATACGTGACCTAGATATATCAATGTTGAACAGTTGAGTTAATGGTCTCTTTTTTTGGAGTCAGTTGATTAGAAAAAAATATTACTCCGATGAAACAAGATAAGGTGTATCACATCAAATAATTTATTGGCAAAAATAGAAGTTTGAAACAATGCATGACCAGGCGCAGGACTATATCTTTCCAGTCAAGGATATTCGACGTTTAACTGACGGACAACCTGGGTAGGGATGGGAATAGATAAATTACGAGCACGACCACGTCAATATTGAGTACAAATAAGAAATATTTCATTTATGAAAAAAGAACGTAATAAGCATGAATTAAAGTATTTCTTGTATTTTAACCCATTATTAAAAGCACTGTGATATTTATAACAATTAAATATATTAAACGACATTAACAATTAATTAATTAATTCCTTTATTACCTTACGTTTCAACCCTTAACTTGGGTCTTCATGTGTTACAAATATTTAATGGTGTAATAAAGTATAGAATGAATTTAAATATTGAATTTCTGACAATTATCTTCAATATGAAGTAATAATAATAATAATTATAATAATAATAATAATAACAATAATAATAATGATGATGATGATAAAACGGGATAAACATCTAACAACAATTCTGAGATCCGCGGCGGTTTCTGTTGTCGAAACTGACAGAAAAATAACGAAGATCCCGTCTCTCTGGAATATTCTAATTCCTTCATAAAATATTTAAAAAGTTTGTAGACGAAGCGAATTATCTGAGACACGCCTTCCATCAGCCGAGTCTGATGGTGACGCGCATCTCCACCACGTGCCTCAGCGGCTGATGTAATGCCTCGAAGGTACAGCAACGCAACCTGCCGCGGCCAACTAGCGTACGTGAGCAAACGATGCCATACGTTGTCGCACCTGGCGTGATTGTGTTTAGGCTGTGAAGGGTTCAAGATCGAATCGTCGTATGTATTGACACGGGATATGTCGATCGTTAAGAGATGTTGGCGTCACTGCAGTTGCTTAATCAGGATTCAAGAGAAGGAAAAATGAAAATTGACACAAAGAGCGATGCAAGCGCATAGCAACGTTTTTTATTGAGTAACTATCTGATTATATTACCTGTCGGAACGTTTTATGTGCTATATTGATACCCATTCAAGTCAAGTGTGATTGGAATTAGCGAACTATGTGGATATGCTAGATTCACTTCTCATTTTATAGTGTGTCAGCGTTGATATTCCATGTTAGGTTTGGCAGTGTTGCCACATCTCGTGACTTATGAATGAATGATTGAATGAATGAAATGAACTATGAAAGACATGGGTATATCTTGAAACCCTGACACTTTGAAACCGAAAGGCATTCTTATTTATAAATACAAGATGAAGCTGAAAGACGGAACAGTTCAAATATATGTAGATTCGAAGTCTCTTCAGTGGAAAACATCTCCACATAAAAGTGTCTGAAATGTGTTCTAAGTCTTATTTTCCATAAAACTAATTATGCACTAACTAACCAGGAAAATGGAATTCGGGGATGGGGCAGGGGTCCCTTCCGAAAATGTTTAAATTAACTATTAATAATGAAAGAACCTTATAAAATTGTATCTATTTATTTATGAATATATTTATTTGTATTTAAAATCATACACAATACACCGGTAAATTATCGCTAATATACTATCAGTTAATTAGTTAACAGAATGAGCTAAACAGTTTATCAAATTTAAAGTATTTTCGAACTAATGATTAAAATTGCCTGGTGAGAAGTTTGAACTGCGTTACGTTTTCGAAAGGATAATGGTATAACGATAAATCAAGCCCTCTTTTGTAAACTAATTCGTGGATATATTGTTTACAGTGCAGTAAAAAAATACAGTGGAATGTACTGTACTTTCTACTTTATTTTGCACTAAAATCACTTTGAAATATATTATCACATTGGACGAACATGTTTTTCTGAAAATGATTCTGTATTTTTATGCAAAACATTACATAGAATCTAGGAGAATACTATTTTGAATTTTGGATCCAGGATGAACAATGGAAAATGTTTATGTGACATACCGTGTTGTGCTTCCTGAAATAAATCTCCGTCCTCTTTCTTTTAGAGAAGAATATTTTTAAATTCTGAATAAGTTCATTTGATACATTTGTTTGAGATTTAGTTCAGTGGCCAGTAATTTACCTTCAGCAAAGTAAACGGAATTTGACACTACAGGACTGTTAGAATCTACAGGGCTACGAATTCCAACTGAGTTAGCAGTTACCAATCTACGTCTGGTGACCGTTGGTATCCAAGATATCAAATACGCAGGAAGCACAGGTCATCTGCAACTTGTTTACAGGTACACTACTACTCACTCACACGTGGATGTAGAAAGTTACAAATAGAATTAATGGGAGAAGTTGAAAGAGTCTTCTGTTATCACAGAAATTATAAGCACTCGATAGTCGAAATATAAATTACAAAAGGAAATTACAGATCCTTTTCTTTTTTATCCGTTGGTCACAAGAAACTTTTTTTATTATTGTAATCAAATATAAACATATCGCAGACAGACATATATATATTGTTTTGGATTGCTGTGTGATAAGTTAAATCCAGAATTTGATAATGTCAGTAAGTATTATCGTAATTTGATTATGCAAGAGGTATTTAATATACAAATTGACAGCAAGAAATTTTGTCAATTATATTATTGTCACTATCTTTATACTGGAAATAAACATTAAATTTATGGTCATCTTGTTCTCAGATAACGGTGTTCAAATACATTTAGAACAACTGTTTTAGTTTGAGATAAAATTTTCAAATGTATTATTTATATATAATATATATATATA